>JAVIAB010000125.1:26677072-26724572 GCA_032433765.1 Megaustenia siamemsis
CAACAAGCCCCAGAAGACTGGCAACAGGCAATCATCATACCAAGATGGAAAAAGAAAGGTAGCAAAAGAGACTGCAATCAATATAGAGGTATATCTCTTCTCAGCCATGTAGGAAAGCTATACGCCAAAATCTTGGAAAAAAAGGCTGAAACCAATAATAGAACTACAGTTAAGCGATTCTCAAATGGGGTTCCGAAAAAAACAGAGAATGTACTGACGCACTATTCACACTAAAACAGCTTGCAGAAAAAACGACAGAACATAATCAAAACTTATACATAGCCTTCATTGACCAGGAAAAAGCGTTCGACAGAGTAAACAGAGAACAACTGTGGGAGATACTAACAACATACGGAGTAAGCCAACATCTAATCAACCTTATTAAAAGTCTCACCTCAACTGCAGCTGCAGGGTCAGAACAGCAGCAGGCTACACAGACCACTTCGAAGTCAGATAAGGCGTAAGACAAGGGTGCGTACTATCCTCCCTACTGTTTATTACATACATGGACTATATATGCAAGCTAGCCAACCCATCAGAGACAGAGGAGATCAACGAGCTTCTATTTGCAGACGATCAGGCACTAATACATGAAACAATAGAAGACCTACAAGAACACTTAAACAAACTCAACATCTCAGGCACAAAATACAACATGAAAATCAACATCAACAAAACAGAAGTCATGTACGTCGCCAAAAATAAACAGAACATCAACATAACTATAGAAGGCAGACAGCTAAAACAAGTAGAGGAATTCAAATACCTAGGAAGTCTAATGACAAACGATAATTCTCAAACAGCAGAGATAGAATCAAGATGCAACAACGCTTGTCAAATCATTGGACAGTTATCACCACTATTGTCCAACAAGGAAATAACTTGGAGGCAAAACGGGCACTGTACAATACAATCTTCATCCCAATGTTGTGCTACCAATGCCAGACCTGAACCCTAGATGCAAGAACAATAAGAAAATAACCTCTACAGAGATTAAATGTGTTAGACGAATGACAGGAAATAGTCTGAGAGATAAGATCAGAAATGAAGAACTGAGAAAAAAGCTAGGAATAACTCTCGCCTTAGAATATATAAAGAAACAACATATAAATGGTTTGGCCACGCGATAAGGCAGAAATATTTGAAAACATAACACAACGAACCCTCAATAAACGTCGCGAGAACACCAGACCCAAGGGCCGACCACGAAAAAGATGAATTGATGGAACATTAGAAGCACTAGAAAACCTAACAGCAGGAGAGGCGAACAGAAGAGCAAAAGACCACAAACTACATCTCCCCATCGACACTGAAAGGCAAATGAGGAAGGAAAGAAGAAGAAGAAGAAAAGTAGAAATGTTGATTTTTAGAACTATAATTATTTATTATTTATTTACTTCAATTTTAATATTGACATTTTCCCCTTATTGCTCCAACGAGTGACTGAGGAGGTAACAATTTACTGACGTGCATAAATGTATAATGAAGAGTGAGTTAATGAGCTTCTCTATGCCATCATCAGGGAGTAGCCGAGAACTAGATCACAAGCTGAGAGAGGGGAAAGGTGACCTTGACAGATTCAGAGAGAAGCTGTTGCAACGAGGGGTAAGGCATTTATTTTGTGATAATTATGTGTGGGTAAATATACGAGGAGACACTTTGAAGAACATTGATGAGAGAGGCAAGAGCAGCAGGAATCGGCTCCCTCAATGAGATAGAACTGCTTGCACAGAACAGAGACAGATGGCGAGATTTGATAAAATATCTTTAAAAGAAAACTGCTAAAAAAAAAAATTCATATAGGAGAAGGTGTATCTTGGTCTACGCCCTATGGGCCGGTTACGGCTCGAAAGGTCAATAGATAGATAGAAATATACGAGGGGCGTTTAAGATGTAATGCACCACATTAGTTTTCTCACCTAATAATAAACATAGAAGCATGACATGTGGCACGTTATAGATATGTTATGTGCCGATTGTGTGCACCAAACTGCACTGTTATCAGCCATATAAAAGAACTGCACTAAATGGTTGAAATGAAGCATGTTAGAAACATGCGTTATAAGTAGCGAATTGTGATAGGTGATTTCTTGTTTTAGAGAAGGAAACTGATGTGAACATGCACAACCGCCTATGTGATGTGTATGGAAGTTTTGCAGTCGACAAGAGCACATCAAGTCGCTGGGTTCAGAAAATAAAAGCATTGGAAAGCGGAGATACGGAGCTTCTTTATCGGTAGCACTGTGGACGGTCTGCCACATGCACCAATGCAGAAATGTGTTAAATGGGCTGAAGGCATTATTATTATTGGTCGTTTCAAATCTAAATGTTCACGATTAACATGAAATATCTCCTCTTTCCCTGCACTTACAAACTTGATTTTTTGCATCTGGCCTTGTTTTTCCAAGGTCCCACCGATTTCACAAAATTTAATGATGTAGGAAGTATGCTTCATCATGAAGCAGCACTTTCCTTTGATCTCAGTGAATTTACGGATCTTTTTGCTCCTGGAGAAAATAATTTACCGTACATTAATGGAAATCAGCTTCTCGACATAGGCGTCTCTACACAACTTGAAAGTTGGAGGCGTTTATCAACTGTTTACTTTCTATTGTTTACTTTCTTTAAAATACTATGAGAATGTCAATGTTATAGCCTTTACAGACGGTCTAAAACAAATCAGCGTATAAACATGTTCCATTAATGAAAACTATTTAAACAATATACAACAAAGAATACATTTAAAAAAATTAATTATCCGTTGCGAGCGATAACGAGCATGACATATCAAGCAAAGTTATTGTTTATGGGTACGCATGTGACTAAAGAGTCCGATGTAAGCACGGGATCCTCTTCACTGTAAAGAGCTACATTGTTCGTTTTATGTCTTTCCATGTGACTTTCATTATTTTACATAAACAAGACATATGAAAGTGATTTAGTTTCTTTGCATGCCTGCAGCACACATATCAAGAATCTTTACATTTTCAAAACGTTATCAACTTTAGCTAAAGATTGATCATGCGGACATATAAAAACGTTCATTATTATTTCATTTATTCTGAATCAGAGGAGTCTAACATATTGATTACTAATCTGGGCTGAACGAACGATAGTCCATCTTTTTTCCAATAGTCATTTTCTTCTTTTAAGACATGATCTTCACATTTGCACCAAAAATCTTTGTCAATCTGTGATAGAGCAGCATATGTCAGTCCTTTTATATCGCATAGTTTAAAACTTGTATTCTCAGCTGCCACCTGCCCTTTAATTTTTGCCCAAACGAGTTCAATGGGGTTTAATTGTGGATGATAAGGGGGCAGTCTCAAGCACGTATGACCATGCTGTTGAATGATTTTGTCTATTTGGAATACTTTGGTCTTTTGCGATTTCTTAACAAGTGACAGTAATTCAGGTTTCAAAAATCCCTCGTTAAATGGAATTCCTTCCTTTCTTAGCCAAATCTTTATAACATCTTTTGTACTGGTAGATGTAGGAATTTTATCTTCTTCTGCCACAGCGTTGTGGTACGACGCGTTGTCCATTACCAGACAGGATGGTCTGTCTAGAATTGGAAGAAGAGTATTTTCAATCCACTCTCTAAATATATGGCCATTCATCTCGGTGTGATAGTCCCTGTTGTCAGTATAATTAGAGGTGAATATAAGTTCTGCATTTTTCACCAACCCTTCTTTTCGGCTGCCTGCATGTGCCATTATAATACGCTGTCCTTTTCCAGTGGGTACACATCTTTTAATACTTCCATCTGATAACTGCCATTCCTTTGCACTTGTGTGGTGAGAATTTATCCAAGATTCATCTAGAAATACAATATCATAACCTTGGTTACGCATTTCCCGTACTTCACGTAAATATTTACTCCTCATAGAAACTAAGTGCGGCTTCTCGCAGATGACATTTCTACCACTATCGTACTTTCTAAACGTAAAACCGATGCTTCTAACAGTTCTCCATAATGTTGTTTTCGACACAACAATGTCATTTTCTGCTCTCAGTCGAATTTTCAGTTTTCTTAAAGCCACAGTTTCTTTGGAATCGAACATTTTACAAATTGCTCTTCTAATCACTTCCTTGTCAAAACTATCTACTACTTTCTTTCTTCCTAGCGTCCTAGTCTTGATTGAACTGGACACTCCGTTAGCTTTAAGCACTTGTTTGAAAAAGCGTTTGTGTACACCCAATGCGTGAATAGTTCTCTTTTCTGGCTTTGAGATGCTTCGATACAGTTTTCCACGCTTAGCTTCTATGCAAAAATATTTATACACCTTTATTGCCACTGATTGCAATGTAAGGAACTTTACTTTTATACCCATTGACTAACAGATCACAAATTTAACGAAATTACCCAATAATTAGGATACGCCGTTGCGCATAAATCACAACAAAACGACAGGAAATGGGATGCACCGGATATAAAATTATAACTATGACGCGTTTTATGTGTTTTTTAGTGCTTAAAACAGGGAAATTGGCGCGCATTACGTTCAAGATGACAAGTCCGTGGGTGCTCACTCATATGAAGCGGTAATTCCTCCAAATATATGGTTTGACCAAAATGCCTTAAATTTGTATACTTCAAATAAAGAATATTTAAAACTATACGTTTGTTGGTGAGGAAATGAATGTACTTCTTGGGACCAAAAAATCACAAGACCATATGCAAAATTTCAGCATTATCAATCAATTGGTTGCAGAGATATGGAATTTTAAACACCTTCAAAATATTTTGAAACGACCAATACTGATAGGTGTATCACTACACAACAATTAACCTTCAAGTTGTCAGTCAGCTTTGGTAGTGCAAATGGAGTTATAAAAGCTCTCGGATTCTCAAAGGTTTGCGGAAGATTCCACAAAATCTCACAATTGAGCACCGATTGCAAAAGAAAAGTAATTTCTTCTGAGCAGTTGAAGCGTTTCAATGTTGATGAAGAGAACATTTTGGCTAAGATTGCTACAGCTAACGAATCCTGGCATATCATTTTGAACCAGAGACAAAAATACAGGCAATGGAGTGGCATCATCCGCACTCACCAAAAAAGAACGAAATTCAAATCTTCTTCAGTTGGAAATATCATTGTCACTGTCTTTTGGTACATTGAAGGTGTGATTCTTGTGGATGTTATGCCAAGAGGCGAGACAATCAATTCACAAGCTTACATTAAGACATTGAAGGTGTGATTCTTGTGGATGTTATGCCAAGAGGCGAGACAATCAATTCACAAGCTTACATTAAGACATTGAAGGTGTGATTCTTGTGAATGTTATGCCAAGAGGCGAGACAATCAATTCACAAGCTTACATTAAGACATTGAAGGTGTGATTCTTGTGAATGTTATGCCAAGAGGCGAGACAATCAATTCACAAGCTTACATTAAGACATTGAAGGTGTGATTCTTGTGGATGTTATGCCAAGAGGCGAGACAATCAATTCACAAGCTTACATTAAGACATTGAAGGTGTGATTCTTGTGAATATTATGCCAAGAGGCGAGACAATCAATTCACAAGCTTACATTAAGACATTGAAGGTGTGATTCTTGTGAATGTTATGCCAAGAGGCGAGACAATCAATTCACAAGCTTACATTAAGACATTGAAGGTGTGATTCTTGTGAATGTTGTGCCAAGAGGCGAGACAATCAATTCACAAGCTTACATTAAGACATTGAAGGTGTGATTCTTGTGAATGTTATGCCAAGAGGCGAGACAATCAATTCGCAAGCTTACATTAAGACATTGAAGAAACCGCACAAGAATCCAGCAGACCTGCGTCTCTGCCACGGGGGCCTCGGTAGCCTAGTTGAGAAAACCACCCGACTGGACTACCGACGTTCGGACAACCCGTGTTCGATTCCCGCTGGGAGCAGTGTGAGTTGTACTCGTGGTTGGAAAAAAAAAATACCCCCACGGTCAACCCATCCGTTGGCAGAAATGGGTACCAGGGTATTACTCTGGGAAGGTGAGGAATGCCGCCTCGCATCGTGAGTTTCGATGCTTGAAGCGACACTATCCAGATATCTCCGAACATTTCTGGATAGGCGGCCGAGCACATATGGGTTAAATACTCGCGTGCTAAGAGGTCGGTTCAAGCTTCGTACTTCACCTTTACCTTTTACCTAGATCATATGCCCCTTAACGAGAATGTCACATTCCATCAAAAGTTAAATAGCTGTAACAGACATCATCAACAGACCACAATCGTGCAATCATTGTAATTCAACAATTATGTTTTAAATGCCACTATATGTTCATATTTTATGACTCCCATATGTTGACGTATATTCCTCTTTTAAACAGCAAAATATTTTTTATGTATTTTCCCTGTATGCTATAATAAATACATTATCATAAATTCCATGTTCATTCCCAAAGAAGTCATATACATTATATCTAACCGTTTCCCTGTAATTTTTGCTTATTTCCAGACTGAACAAGTTTTCGCCGGTCAATGCTTATAATTAAGTATGATCTAACTTTTTACAAAGCCGTGTATATTCTTTCTTTTTTTTAAATAGTAATACTATAATTGGAGCCTCGGTGGCTGAGTGGTTAGTGTGCTCGCTTCCTGACTAGAAGTGTCCGGATTCGACCCCCAGCAGTGGCGGATTTTTTTTCGGACTGACAAGGCTCAGGGGTTTACCCAGACTCTAAAAATGGGTACGAGAGATTTTTCTAGGGAGTAAAGGCGGCCTGGCGTGATATCGACCACATCACCAAAATATGTGCCGTGGTCATAGAAAAATATTATCACTACCACTATATTCCCCATACGCCTAGGAAGGCGTGGAGGGAACCTTTTCCCTTTTTTTAAAAAATACTATACTATAACTAAACTATTCTCAAAATATACGGCGAAAGTAAACAAAAAAATACATTTGGTGGGGGCTGCAAAATCCATAGTCTGTAATTGCTGACGGAGGCTACTAATACTGAAACATGTTCTCTTTAAATGAGCATTTCCTTACGTGTTGTTTTCCCACAACATGTTGATGTAAATAATGTATCCTTATTTATGTGTCCAAAATTAACGTCTGCATTTTTGGGATTCCTGTTCAAAGATACATTAGTTCTTTGTGGTATGTTAATGTTGAAGTGTGTTCTCGATTTATAAAATGCTGATGTTCTAATATATTTGTTTCTCTTACATGTTGATGGTCTAATATATTTGTTTCTCTTACATGTTGATGTTCTGATATATTTTTTTTTCTTTTACATGCTGATGTTCTGATATATTTGTTTCTCTTACATGTTGATGGTCTAATATATTTGTTTCTCTTACATGTTGATGTTCTGATATATTTGTTTCTTTTACATGCTGATGTTCTGATATATTTGTTTCTCTTACATGTTGATGTTCTAATATATTTGTTTCTTTTACATGCTGATGTTCTGATATATTTGTTTCTCTTACATGTTGATGTTCTAATATATTTGTTTCTCTTACATTTTGATGTTCTAATATATTTGTTTCTCTTACATGTTGATGTTCTGATATGTTTGTTTCTCTTACATGCTGATGTTCTGATATATTTGTTTCTCTTACATGTTGATGTTCTAATATATTTGTTTCTCTTACATTTTGATGTTCTAATATATTTGTTTCTCTTACATGTTGATGTTCTGATATGTTTGTTTCTCTTACATGTTGATGTTCTGATATATTTCTTTCTATTACATGCTGATCTTCTAATATATGTTTTCTATTACATGTTGATTCTTTGAGTAACTCGCTGGTTATACATGCACATATAGCTCGTCCTTGTACATGCACATATAGCTCGTCCTTGCTGTTGGTTGTCATTCCTACATTTTCCATGTTGTACACTGATGCAGTCTCAAAACCGCATTTTCATTGTTTCCCCGTTGATATGTAACATTGTCATCGGAAGCGCTATGCCTTGTGCATGTTTTTTCACAGGCTCCTCATCATCATCACCATGTGCCATACCGGTTGGCATAGGCGATCATGATCGTCCACAATTCTATGTCCACGGTGCATCTCATCAATTCTGTTGTTCATTGTTTCACCGTGCAACAGAACCAAGCTATCTTTCCCTGTATTTTACCACCTGTAAGCAAATACTCCATCTTTCATCTTCTCATGATGTGCTCGAGAAATGTTCAATGCTTTCTTTTTAAATGTATTTTAGGAAATCTCTTTTTTTTTTTACACATAATCTTAGCTGGTTACACCTGGCAAAATAAAAGGAAAGAGAGATCGCGGACGACAAAGAGCGAAAATACTTGATAGCTTGGTGTCAAGGCATGGAAGCAGTCAACAACAGAACTGATACGATGCACTGTAGATAGAAGATTGTAGAAGGACACGATCGCCTATGTCAACCGGTATGGCACATGATGATGATGAATCTCAGCGGAGGCTAATTTAACAACATTTCGCTCCCGTGGGCTTCTGCATGATCATGGCAGCATATCAGTGTTTCAATGTTTGAGACCTCAGTCTATGCACACATGAGATATCGATTTGCTGGGAACATATTCTTCCGAATTAGCAAATTCGTATCCAAACATATCCCTCAGTGACGCACAAATATTCACAAACTGTTCCACCGAGATAAACATTTCACACACATGTCTTTACATGCAGACAAAATGTTTGCGTACTTTATCTCTACATGCCAGAAACATATATATATATATATTTATTTTGGTCCTGGATGTTAGGCTCGTGGTGAAGTGAAGGCTGTGCTTGCTAAGAACCCTGGTGATGCTATTTTGAAGACAGCTGAGGATGAAGATGCGTGTCTTATCGTCATTGGATGTCGAGGAAGAGGTACCATTAGACGAACCATCCTGGGCTCAGTCAGCGACTATATAGTACACCATTCTACTGTCCCGGTAGGAAATTAAAGCTTAGCTCTATTCTGTAAGTTTATGTGATCATACAATCGCAATAGGCATTATACTTTCACCCAGCCTTAAATGGTAAATGGAAACTGTTATTATGTTGATTCCACCCAGTGGCGTATTCTCTATGATACCGCAGCTACCGCCGGTAGCCTGAACATATTAACGAAATACAAAAGGAAATGATAATTTATTATATTTTAAAAAATAATTATATTATAAATTTTCGAATATTTTATTACACATTTCGTAGGCAAACATGATTTATTTGCTTTGATTTGCATATATTAGAGCGAGGTTTTCCTCTGGCCACTATAACGTTTGTGAATGAAACCGAAACTACTCTACATTGAAACCTCGAGTAGCCTGCGGTATATTTTTCCTCTATCCGGTCCTAGTATTAACGACCTTGACATTCAAAAATGGGAGTCAAAATAATATAGCGGGTGCTAACGCTAGGGGAATGTGGTTTCATGGGTTTTTTTTAGATTTAGCCAATTAGAAGCGTTAAAAGTGAAAGTGAAACTATGTCTGATTACCGGAACTTCCTTAGCTATTTATAACTACGTTATGCGCATCAGCATCTGCAGAAAGAACTTTTTCTGCTCTCAAGAGAATCAAATCGTATTGTCGATCAACTGAGACACAACAAAGCTTATCTAATGTCATTAATGGCATTAATGTCCATTGAGAAATCATTCGCTCAGAAACTTAGAAACCAACCCAACAGTACTTTCAATGACAAAGTCATCAATACATTTTCGTCCCAAACAAGACGGGTATAATTAACATATAAATAAGTAAGTAATCTAAAATGTAGTGATGTCATTAGAAAATATTACTTCATGTTAGCCTACTGAATATAATGTATGTTTTTATTTATTATGTCAGCGGTAGCCCATACCCCAAATCCAGTATACGCCACTGATTCCACCACAGTCGAATATATTCAAGGAAAGGACGAGGCTAACAATTTGGCAGAGAAGAGAAAGGAAGAACCCCGTCACACTGTGTGATAGCATAAAGGGAATATAGTCATAGCTCCCATATTGTTTTTACAAATCTTCGGCATATTAATTTTTTTTTAGTAGGTCAGTATTAAGCCAGTGCTGTCTTCCTTTTCCAATAAAATCCGGTACTCATTTAAGTGTGTGTGTGCCTGGAAGCTGTCGATCAGGCTCCAAGTCTTAGTAGTCAAGTCCACTAACCACTACACTTCCGTTTATCCCGAGTTGCCAAAGGGGAAATGTTCTGTTAAACTGGCCAGATACAAGAACAGTTCGTGAGGAACGGTCACAACATAAATAATTTGCGATATGCGGATAACACAGTCTTAATAGCAGAGACAGAGAATGAACTACAAGAAATTATAGACATAATAGTAAAAGAAAGCAACAAGAAAGGTCTCAGTCTGAATAGTGAGAAAACAGAAGTAATGGTTAATGAACAATCACCACCATCAGGCAGCATAAAAATAAAGAGGACAAATTTGAAACAAGTGCAACACGTCAAACACTTGGGCACAATAATAGCATCGGGTGGAAGATGCACCACAGAAATAAAACGCAGAAAAGCTCAGGCCAAGATAGCATTTCAGAAAATGAAAAATATCTTATGCAACAAATCTATGTCAATAGAAATGAGAAAGAGAGTTCATCGGTGCTATATAGAACCAATTCTGACCTATGAAAGCGAATCATGGACAGTAGACAAACAAATGAAAAGACGATTAGAGGCCACAGAGATGGGATTTCTCAGAAGAATGTTGAAAGTTCTATGGACAGCTAAAAAGACCAATGAGGTCAACACAAAAAGGCAGCTCCTAAAAAAACATCAGAAAGAAACAATCAACATTTTTCGGGAACATCATGAGAAGTGGAAAGTTGGAATACTTGGTTACAACTGGCAAAATAAAAGGAAAGAGAGATCGCGGACGACAAAGAGAGAAAATACTGGATAGCTTGGTGTCATAGCATGGAAAACAGTCAACAACAGAACTCATACGATGCACTGTGGATAGAAGATTGTGGATGGACATGATCGCTTACGCCAATCGGTATGGCACATGATGATGATGATGATACATACAACAAACACAATATAAAAGAACAAGTATACTTCGAAACAGGTAATAACGCATGGACAAATATTTTTAAAACCCTTCGAACCTCTGATAAATGTGACTGTAAAAAAAGTAAAGTAAAGAGCCCCCGTCACGAAAAGTTGCGTACAGGGAATATGGTGTTATAAATAGTGATCATAACTTTTTAGACCTTCAGCACATGATTTTTGGGGTAATGTGGTCGGTATTACGCCCATGCCGCTTTACTTTCCCAGAAAAATTCAGGTACCCATTTAAGGCTGGGTGAACCTGGAAGCCGCCGATCAGGATCGAACTCGACTTCTAATCCTTCGTAGTCCAGTTCATTAACTACTGAGCTTTGACGGCTCCCTAAATGTGACTGTGGCACAGGCAAAATGACTGATAAACATCTGCTACTAATCATGCTCCTCATATGATGAATAGAGACGGTTCTAGTGGCAATCACCGGTACCATGCCTGGATATGCTGTGTGGTGATGTCACAAACCTTGAGCTAATAAATGCTTTCTTCTAGCTTGTCAACATTGACGACTAGGGAGGGAGGGAGGGAGGGAGAAAGGAAGGAAGGAAGGAAGGAGGGAAGGAGGGAGAGAAGGAAGGAAGGAAGGAAGTATGGAAGGGAGGGAGGGAGGGAGGGAGGGAGGAAGGAAGGAAGGAAGGAAGGAAGGAAGGGAGGGAGGGAGGGAGGGAGTGAGGCAGGAAGGAAGGAAGGAAGGAAGGATGGAGGGAGGGAGGGAGGGAGGGAGGGAGGAAGGAAGGGAAGGATGGAGGGAGGGAGGAAGGAAGGAAGGAAGGAAGGAAAGGAGGGAGGGAGGGAGGGAGGGAGGGAGGAGGAAGGAAGGAAGGAAGGAAGGGAGGGAGGGAGAGGGAGGGAGGGAGGGAGGGAGGGAGGGAGGGAGGGAAGGAAGGGAGGGAGGGAGGGAGGGAGGGAGGGAGGGAGGGAGGGAGGGAGGGAGGGAGGGAGGGAGGGAGGAAGGAAGGAAGGAAGGAAGGAAGGAAGGAAGGGAGGGAGGGAGGGAGGGAGGGAGGGAGGGAGGGAGGGAGGGAGGAATTGAGCGAAAGAGAGAGATCATGCATGCCAACCACACATGTATGTGATATAATCGTCTCTGCTCATACCTTTTCTCGTACTTTTCCTATAAATTATTATAGTCCGTTCAGATTCGTTTGCCGAGATGTTATGATTTATAATTCAAAAAGTTCTTGATGATTTCACATGATTTTTGGCATACGGTGTTAAAATGTCCATGTCACGAGAACATATGTGTTACTCGATGCCTAGCTATAACGGTTTTCTTAAAGCGGCGAATTCCTTTGATCTTTGCCCATGCAACTATTATTTTGACCCTAATCAAAATGTTTTACGGTAATCTAGTGCAACGATGACCCATAGGCGTGTCCATAAAATTTTACATGTTGGCAAGTATACAAATTTTAAATTATATATAGAACTTTTGTTCGTAGAGTCAATTTGATATAGTTCCATGCTCTTGGTGTGAGTTTCCCAAATGTTGTCGCTGCCTTTCAAATACGTACATTTAGTTCCTCATCTAAGGAAAGTGTGGCTGTAATAGTGAATCCAAGATAGCTGAACTTCTGTACTGACTCAAGCAGGCTTCCATTCAAAGTAATGGTTGTTGGTTTGCTTATAACATATTTTTGATTGCTTGGGTGGTCTTGAACAATAAACTGTTTAACAAATGAACTAGGAAATTTTGCAAATCAAACTATTTATCTGTAGACTTAATCAGAGTAATGATCATTCAGAATCAGACGAGTCAAATAGGTCGATTACTGCTTTCGGCTGAACAAACAACAAACCATCCTTTTTCCAATATTCCTCTTCTTGTCGTAACACATGATCCTCACATTTTACCCAGTAGTCTTTATTTATATTTGATAGAGCCTGATTTGTAAGTGTCTCAACATCGCATAATTTGAAAGTTTTATTTGTATATGCTACGTGTCCTTTAACTTTTGCCCATACTAGTTCTATAGGATTTAAGTGTGCATGATATGGAGGTAGTCTCAAACATATATGGCCATGTTCTTGAATTAACTTGTCTATTTTAAATATCTTTGTACGTTGTGTCTGTTTTACAAGGCTAAGCAATTCGGGTTTCAAGTAGCTGTCGTTAACTTGTATGTGTTCTTTTATGAGCCACGTTTTGATTGCATCTTTTGTACTTGATGATGTTGGGATTCTATCTTCTACGTTAACTACGTTATGGTATGAAGCATTGTCCATTATCAGACAAGAAGGTCGATCTAATATTGGAAGGATACTTTTCTCGATCCAGTCTTTAAATATGTGCCCATTCATTTCGGAGTGGTAGTCTCTATTGTCTATGGATTTTGAAATGAAAACGAGATGAGCATTCTGCAACAACCCATTATGTCTGCTACCTGCATGTGCAACTATCAAACGTTGCCCTTTACTGCTTGGTACTGATCTTTTAATACTTCCATCTGCTAACTGCCATTCCTTTTCATTTGTATGATGAGCGTTGATCCAAGTTTCATCTAAATAAACAATATCATAATCATTTTCGCGCATTTCCTTCACTTCACGTAAATACTTGCTTCTAAGAGCTACTAGATGTGGCTTCTCACAAATAATGTTTTTTTTTCCACCAGCATACTTTCTAAAGGTGAAGCCTGCACTTCTAATATTTTCCATAATGAAGTTTTTGATATTTCAATGTCGTTGTTAGTTTTCAGCCAAAGCTTAAACTTTCTAAGTGTCACTTCTTCGTTTATATCAAACATTCGACAGATTTCTCTTTTTACTAGGTCCTTATCAAAACTGTCTAACGTTTCTTTCCTTCCTTGCTTTCTTGCATTTGTTGGCAATAAATATCCGCTTCCTTTAACTATTCGATCAAATGAACGTTTACACAAACCTAAAATATGCATTGTTCTCTTCTCAGGGTTTGATAAAGAACAATAAAGATGTCCCTTTTTACGCTCTCTGCAGAAGTATTGATAAATCTTTATAGCAATGTTATGCTCAGTAAAATATTTTGCCTTTATATTCATTCTCGCATAGACTTGCAGAAGATAATATGGATAGTGCCGCCTCCTTTCTGTAAATATTGAGATTTGCCTCTGAATTATGACTCGAACTCGAGTCTACGGCCGTGATTTTGACGTCACATAATTTCCGGTTTCGGCTAAAATGTCATTTTGTGCTAAACGGGAAATTTCATATGTAACATTTCTTTATAAAATTTATAGTGGAAACATAACTATTTTAGGACGGTGCGCATTCAGCCGTGAAGGTCATGCCTATATGTTAAAGAATCAGCTGTGAGATGTAAGCATCTACATAATCCCGCCGGTGTTTATAATATCGATTAACTTTTTTTTAATATAGGTTAAATAAGGCATCTTTGAAACTGGATCACATTTCTTTGATAAAAAAAATATTTTTATAGCGACATTAGTATTCTAAACCTAACTTCAAAAGATCAATGCAAATGAACAATAAGTTTTTGAAAAAAATAAATTAATGTCTAGGCAAACGAATCTGAACGGACTATAATAACAATTCCCAAATTTGACAGTTACTTGACACCTATTTTCTTTACTTTTCGGCGATATATATATATATAAACATTTTATTGTTGTGCCAAATTCATCTCATGACGCCATTTCTTTCACAATGAAATCATTGTTTTCCTGTTCAACATTATCACATTCAAATAATTTCATAAGTGTGCTTTCAGCTTTCTGAATACACGTCAATTAATCTTTTCACACACTCCCTCGCTTAGTCTTTCACTATCATCCACTCTCTTGGGTATTTCTTTAAGACAATCCCACATCCCCTCTCTCTCTCATTTATTTATCACCTTCCTTGTTTCTCTTTCTCTCACTCTCCCTCTCACTCTCTTATACTCTCCACTCTCACTATCTCTTCTCCTTATGCCTTACCCTCCATAATAATTACGAAACCTGATTACCTCCCTTGTCTTTTATCCTCCCTAGGTTGTTGTCTGTCGATTCAAGTCATCTCGCCGAAGGTCAAGTGCAATGATCTCCGTCAACCCGAGTGAACACAACACTTACGAGAACTAATCCACGAAAACAAAGTGCCAAAAAGGACTGACAGAAATCATACAATATAACTAGTTACATTTCCGAAATCATGCAACATAAATAGCTATTATAGAACATAAATTATACAATATAACAAGAATGATACATACAACATAAATATTATATTACCGAAATCATACAACATAAATAGCTGTTATATTACCGAAGTCAAACAACATAAATAGTTGTTATATGTACTAAAATAATTCAACACAAACAGCTGTTATATTACCGAAATCATACAACAAAAATAGCTGTTATATTCCCCACATCACAGATATAAAAAGCTGTAGTGCAGTGGAAACTTGAGACTGTCTTGAAACATAAACATTATAAATATATCACTATAAACCTTAAACCCCTTCGGGTGACGAAAGTTCTTGCTTTCCATGTAGTCTCAACCATAGTCACGTGATGTTTTTGTAGCGTTTCTCTGATGCCAATCCATCTCACTCTGGGTCTACCACAGGCTCTTCTTCCATCTCCTCTTTAATATTTGTTTTGTGTGGAATAGAATCTCTTGGCATTAGAAATTGTAGAAATTATTGCAAATAGAGACATTCCAGTTTGCTGAGTTGATTTCAAAGTAACATGATGTTTATATATACATATATACATTTATTTCTGAATATAAGAAACACTCATACTCTTTAAATGTAGCTTTGTAATACTAGTGTCTTATTACTACACAAGAGGTTTAAGAATACAAAATGTTAATAATTTTCATTGTTTTGTTATTTTTTCAATAATTAAAATTGTCTTCTGTCATCCCCTGACATAGTCGTCGCTCGTTCTTGAAATGAAAAAGCGCTAAATAGGTGTAGTTACGTTGTTTACAACCTGTTAAAATGTGCCCAATATATGCGACTTTATTGTGTTGCTTTTTTTTTTTTTTATATGAGGAGCTTCTATTCCTACTTGTTTGGTTAGGCGAGTTATTCTACGGGAGACAACAACCATCGATAAAGCCAAATGTCAAGATAAAATTGTCATCAATAACGAAGAACTTGAAATGGCGAAGGTCAAGGTAAAGTACGAGACTTGAACCGGCGTCTTAGCACGCGAGTTTTCACCAATATGTGCTTGGCCGTCTATTCAGAAGTGTTCGGAGACTTCTTGACAGTGTCTCTTCAAGCATCGAAACTCACGATGCGAAGCGGCATTCCTCAACTTCCCAGAGTACTACCCTGGTAGCCATCTCTGTCAGTGGCTGGGTCGACCGCGAAGGTAGACAGACTACGGTTATCTGGATAACTAACAATGGAGACTGCCAGAAGGAGATCAAAATAAAACAATTAATAGTTGCACAAAAATTAAATGTCATCAATGACATTTGGTACAATATCAACAAGGAAGTAAAATTAAAACTATGGACATGTATCTTTCCAATGACATCATAACGTTGTGAATCATGGATAAACAAACAAACAATAATGAAGAAAATTAGTTCTTTCCGAATAAAACGCTTCAGAAAAAACGCTAAGAATCTTGGATAATGAAAAGAAGCAATGAAGACATAGTAAAAGACCTAAACGTCGAAACAAATTGGCTTATGAACAGCTTATAGAGGAAAAATACTATGGCCACATTAAAAGACACAGTGGGATGGAAGGAACAATATTGGAGGGTTTGATTCCAAGAAGATGGGACAGGAGCAGACCAAGAAGAAAGTGATTTCTTGACATTAAATAGACCTTGGATTTGACAGCAGAAGAAGGGGAAGTTCCGGTTAGAGATAGAGATGCTTTCAACAGAGCCGTGGTGAGAGCACATTTTTTTTTAAAATGTCATACAACCTGATAATAATCAGTTATTCTGTTTCCAAGGCTTTCGCTAAGATGTGGAGTAAAATGTTTATCAGTTTTGTCACTGATACAGACGCCTGCTATCAGTTATGAGTTGCCGGTCCTTTTCATCAAATACGTTGTCCAGCATTTTGGCAGAATGTCATTATAGATATAATTTAATTACTTAACCAAGCTAAAGTACGAACCAAAATTCTCCAGTTAAAGGCCACAAGACTGTGCTTGTGTACGATGTGTACGTTCATCTCTATTATTCGTCACTTATCTAAACAACATAAACACATTTTTTTTAAAAACTTAGCTAATGTAACATCATATGCAATTTCCTCTTCATAGACGGCCAGACTGCAGTAAAGAAAATTCACAAAAATAAAGAGATGCAACAACAGATGACCGAATTAAGTGGAGACTGCAAGAAAAATAATATAAAAATTAGCATAGTCAAGACAGAAGTCATGGCCATAGGCAGAAAGAGAAGAAACAATCGGAGATGTATCATTAAAAACAAAGAACTAGAACTTGAGAAAGAGTTAAACATATCGAAGAGTACTTTACGTGACAACAAAACACAAAATGAGAAATTAAGAAATTAAGAAAGAATGGATGTAACACCACAACTGAGATGCATCCAGAAAACAAAATAAATGGTTGCAAACGTGGTTAATTGTAAACATGTTACAATCAGAAGCAATAAGAGATAGATGAATATCTCTAATGAGTTGGACAAACAAAATATTGGAAGCCACGCATTGCACCATGTATTAGGCGAACCAAAGAAGGCTGTTAAAAACACTCAATCTTCTTTTGAAACTGAAAAATAAATATGACGAAGAGCAGGACAAGAACAATTAATAGTTTCAATGGGCGTACGATAATACTAAGTTATAATAATTGAATAATGAGATGAGGTGAGATACGATCAATTAAAGCAAGGTACGGTAAGAGAGATAAGCACAGATATATGTACCACATTAAAGATCATATACCATGCTGGGCCGTGAGTGGGGCGGTAGAGAACATGAAGAATAAACATAAAGTAGAATCAAGAAGCTACAGCTTTAGAGACAAGACTGAAGTCAGTCCATTTTACTTTTAGAGACAAGACTGAAGTCAGTCCATTTTACTTTTAGAGACAAGACTGAAGTCAGTCCATTTTACTTTTAGAGACAAGACTGAAGTCAGTCCATTTTACTTTTAGAGACAAGACTGAAGTCAGTCCATTTTACTTTTAGAGACAAGACTGAAGTCAGTCCATTTTACTTTTAGAGACAAGACTGAAGTCAGTCCATTTTACTTTTAGAGACAAGACTGAAGTCAGTCCATTTTACTTTTAGAGACAAGACTGAAGTCAGTCCATTTTACTTTTAGAGACAAGACTGAAGTCAGTCCATTTTACTTTTAGGAATTCTTTCTATGAAGGGACATATGAATTTTACATATTCATTATTCGTTGTCCTGTATCTGACGAAGGCCTTGGCCTAAACGTCGTAATTTGTCTTGTCTTTTTTGGTTGAACTGCTTGGTACCATTTTATGTTTAATTTTAAGATAAGGTAAAGAAAGAACTAGACACTTGAGTCGGATAGATCGTTGATCACTGAGAGGAAAGTTAGAATTAGTCACAAGAATTATCACACAGTTAACTCAAGAGGGTCGAAATAATGTGAGGTAATCGAAGGAAGCCAAATATAGGGTAGTAACACACAGTGTGAGCCAGACTTGAAGCACCACGGTCATGGCCTGAGGATCAAGGAGAGAGAGTACTGTTGTAGTGCAAATCGAGTGCGAAACAAACCGACCAATGGCGTTTTGATCCATTCGTGGCTAATGGGAAAATTAATTGTTTGTAGTTTCCATTTTCTAAAGTGTGATCACGTAGTGTGGGCTTATAGAAGAATAGGTAGAATTGGATGGAAAGGAAAGAGAACAAATGATGACGTTTTAAAACAACTAAAAATGAAAAGAGAACTACTAATCACAATTAGAACAAGACAAATGAAATTTGTGGGGCATGTTAAAAGACACAACAGCCTGCTAAAAGTAATATTGGAAGAGAAAATACAGGGTAACAGAGGGAGAGGCAGACCAAGACTAACATGGACGAGTAACATGAAAAGATTGATAAGACAGCGTATGACAACCTGCACCATCAAAGCAAGAGACCGAGCGGAATGGCGATCCATGGTAGTCAACTTTCGATGCGGAGACGGCACTCGATGATGATGATGATGATGATGATGATGATGATGATGATGATGATGATGATGATGATGATGATGATGATGATGAAGATGATAACGTAGTGACCTGCTGCAGAATTCCAGAAATACAAACAATATCGTACAGCTCATTTTTGACAATGAAAGTAAGAAAAGCAGTTCTGTGGTGTTGTGTGGAGCTAGTCTTGACATGAGGGTGTGAATTCTGGTCACACGATCAAGAGACAATAACATCGAAGGAAGTCGCATACATTTTCTTTATAGAAAATGTTGAGATGACCATAGACAAGTAAAATGAGTAATGACATTCTCCAAGAGATCAAAGCAAAAATAATGAAGATTATTTTTAACATCAGGAGAAGACGGTCATCATTTTGGCCATGTAATGACGAGATTTGGAGCTGCGATAGCCCAGTGGTTAGTCAACTGGACTATAAAAGTACAAAAGGTCGGGTTCGATCTTGAACGACGGCTTCTGGATTCACCCAGCCTTAAATGGGTACCGGATTTTTTTTTCTAGGAAAGTAAAGCGGCACGGGCGTAATACCGACCCCATTACCCCAAAAATCATGTACCGAAGGTCTATAAAATATGGTCACTAACATCATATTCCCTATACGTTACTTGGCGTGATAGGGCTCTTTACTTTTTTATGTTTTTTTTTAATGACAAGATTGAGGGACTGAGTGAAGGAGTTGCGGTAGCTCAAGCGGGTTAGTGTACAGGACTACCGTGAACATGGGAAGGGAACAACTGGAATTGTGACAGCAAGGGGAAAAAATGAGGGGTTATGGCAAAGAAATGCAAATGAATGCATACAAATACGAAGCTGCAGTAAAGCTGAATGTGAGGAAAAATTAAAAAATAGAAAAAAATGGTATGTTAGAAGCTTTACGTGATTAGTGGACGACACAGATTAAACGATGTTTCGGCCCAATAGGCCTTCAGCAGGAACAAACAAAAAAAAACACACACATTTTGTGGGAAAAAAATGAGGGAAGTAGAGGAAGGAAAGCAGAGAGAAAAGTTTCTAGACAATATAAGAGAAAGGTTAGATAGGACAAAATAACTAATAAATAACTATAGAGATAAAGCATTGTGGGGCGACATGATCACATACACCAGCAGGCATATTACCTGATGATGATGATGATGATGGTGGTGGTGGTGATGATGAAGGTGACAATGATGTTGATATGTGTCCTGCCGAAGACACAAACAATACAGACACCATGTCCTGCCAAAGACACAAACAATACAGACACCATGTCCTGCCAAAGACACAAACATCACAGACACCATGTCCTGTCAAAGACACAAACAATACAGACACCATGTCCTGCCAAAGACACAAACAACACAGACACCATGTCCTGCCAAAGACACAAACAATACAGACACCATGTCCTGCCAAAGACACAAACATCACAGACACCATGTCCTGTCAAAGACACAAACAATACAGACACCATGTCCTGCCAAAGACACAAACAACACAGACACCATCATCAATGGCATTTTATTGACGTTTCCAATTCCGTTGCCCCAGTCTCGGCTCTAACGTCCGTTTTTCGTTTTTTTCTTCCGATTTTCGCCTTTCGGGATTCGGAGGGAAATGTAAGGTGTCAGCTCTTGATCTTTTGAGTGGCCTCCATCATTGTCATCTAATGCTGTCGTAGAGTTTCTTTGATGTTGTCATCTAATGCTGTCGTAGAGTTTCTTTGATGTTGTCATCTAATACTGTCATAGAGTTTCTTTGATGTTGTCATCTAATGCTGTCGTAGAGTTTCTTTGATGTTGTCATCTAATGCTATCGTAGAGTTTCTTTGATGTTGCCATCTAATGCTGTCGTAGAGTTTCTTTGATGTTGCTATCTAATGCTGTTGTAGAGTATCTTTACTGTTGCCATCTAATGCTGTCGTAGAGTTTCTTTACTGTTGCCATCTAATGATGTCGTAGAGTTTCTTTGATGTTGCCATCTAATGCTGTCGTAGAGTTTCTTTACTGTTGCCATCTAATGCTGTCGTAGAGTTTCTTTGATGTTGCCATCTAATGCTGTTGTGGCGTGTCTTTGATGTTGCCATCTAATGCTGTTGTAGAGTTTCTTTACTGTTGCCATTTAATGCTGTTGTAGACTATCTTTAATGTTGCCATCTAATGCTGTTGTAGAGTTTCTGTACTGTTGCCATCTAATGCTGTTGTAGACTCTTTGATGTTGCCATCTAATACTGTCGTAGTGTTTCTGTGATGTTGTCATCTAATGCTGTCGTAGAGTTTCTGTGAAGTTGTCAACTAATGCTGTCGTAGAGTTTATGTGATGTTTTTATATAATGCTGTCGTAGAGTTTCTATGATGTTGTCATCTAATGCTGTCGTAGAGTTTCTGTGATGTTGTCATCTAATGCTGTCGTAGAGTTTCTGTGATGTTGTCATCTAATGCTGTCGTAGAGTTTCTTTACTGTTGCCATTTAATGCTGTTGTAGAGTTTCTTTAATGTTGCCATCTAATGCTGTTGTAGAGTTTCTTTACTGTTGCCATCTAATGCTGTTGTAGACTCTTTGATTTTGCCATCTAATACTGTCGTAGTGTTTCTGTGATGTTGTCATCTAATGCTGTCGTAGAGTTTCTGTGAAGTTGTCATCTAAAGCTGTCGTAGAGTTTATGTGATGTTGTTATATAATGCTGTCGTAGAGTTTCTATGATGTTGTCATCTAATGCTGTCGTAGAGTTTATGTGATGTTGTTATATAATGCTGTCGTAGAGTTTCTGTGATGTTGTCATATCATGCTGTCGTAGAGTTTCTGTGGTGTTGTCATCTAATGCTGCCGTAGAATTTCTGTGATGTTGTCATCTAATGCTGTCGTAGAGTTTCTGTGGTGTTGTCATATCATGCTGTCGTAGATTTTCTTTGATGTTGTCATCTAATGCTGTCGCAGAGTTTCTTTGATGTTGTTGATACATCTGTTTGTGGACATTTGTGGATTTTTTGTCTTCTTTTTATATTTTTTTTGTTTTTGGAATATAATCACGTGACTCTCTATAGCGGGCAAATATTTTATTGAATGTCTTTGTACAGCAGGAGATAGCACAAAATATAAAATATCATGGGCGGCGGCGAGTAATGTTGTAGAGAACTTGAATAATGAACATAAATATCATGGGCGGCGGCGAGTAATGTTGTAGAGAACTTGAATAATGAAAATAAATATCATGGACGGCGGCGAGTAATGTTGTAGAGAACTTGAATAATGAACATAAATATCATGGACGGCGGCGAGTAATGTTGTAGAGAACATGATTAATGAACATAAAATGATATCAATGCCGAAACGTTGAAGTTTGTCTTGTCTCTCTCTGTGGGTTTAGCTGCTTCATATTATCTTGTTTACTCTCATGTTCTCTGTGTAATTCGTTACTAATTCTTTCTCCCTGCTATCTTCTCGTACCAACACTTAAAGAGAGCTCCTTAGAAACATCAGAAAAAAACAATGGACATTTTTTAGGCACATCGTGAAAGAGGGAAAGTTGGAATAATAGATTATAACAAGAAAAAAAAAAGAAGGGGGGGGGTGGTCTCGAGGCTAGACGCCGGCCTCGAGATAGAGAGGTTGTGAGTTCAAATCCCGGATGAACCAGTTGGGATTTTTATTTATGATTTCTCTCTGCGGCAACGACCCCTGGTCTCATCAGCGAGGCCCGGCTTGAAACGTCAATTACTCATCGACGAAAAAAAATATGAGTACCTCCGAAGACGGTGTTATCTGCCTGTACGGCTAGGGACCGCTGTGCACAACGCTGCCATGGAAAAACGGATTAACTCGCAAAATTCACTTTCTAATCTCTAGGAACTTCGCCAGAGGTGAAAGCTGGCGAACGCAAAAAAAACAAACAAAAAATAGCAGGAAAAGTACAAGGAAAGATAGCTTGCGGACAACAGTGAGAGAGGATACTGCATTCCTGAAACTTCTCATTCCTGTATGGACTAACTGCTGTTTTGGATGTGATTTGTGTGGTTATGTTTGGGGTGGTAATACAGTATGGGAATAATAATCCTTTGTTTACTTTCATGGATTTTTACTTTCATGGAGAATAATACAACAGACAAGAAAATCACTGGAGTCTGTAGAAATGTGGTTTTACAGAAGAATGTTGAGAATACCATGGTCAGCTAAGAAGAGTAATGAAAATGTTCTGAGAGAGACCAAAGCAAAAAGTGAGCTAATTTCCAATATTAGGAAGAAACAATCATCATTTTTTGGCCATGTAATGAGAAGAGAAAAATTGGAATATATTGCAACAACTGGGAAAATTGAGGGACGAAGAGATAGAGGGAAGCAAAAAGAAAAAAATACCAGACAGCTTAAGAGAATGGCTTGGCAGAAGGTCAACAACAGAAATGATAAATAACTGTCGAGATCGAAAGTTATGGAGAGACATGATCACCTACGCCAGCAGGCCCGGTACTTGATGATGATGATATGACGTTATTTTGTGCTGATTAGTTTCAATGAATATTGAAGGAGGGATGGTCTTGCTATTCCAGTATTTTGTTTTCGCTTTCATATAACCATAGACAACTTCCACCATAAACCACCTCCACTACAACCCACTTTACTTATAAACCTTGCGCAGTGGCGGAGAGATTCACACATTTGTGACGTCATTAGGTCTATGTAGAACTTTTAATTATATGGTTATGGTTATGGGAGGTCCCGGTATCACTGCAAACGATATAAAATCCATAATTGCTCAACCACCCGAGCCAGTGGAATCATCCGAATCACTAACTTATCTCCCAAACAAGGAAAGGCATCTGTAGTCCCCATCATAGCAGTCTGAGCACACGCCGAAAGAGATAACGCGAAACCCGCACAGAAAGTGAACACAGCCAACTGTTCCTTGTCATACGATATCATCATTCATAGAAAACAATCGTAATATCAAGACATGATCAAAACGGATGAAAAACACCAACTCACGGTGTGCACAGAGCACTTAACTCAGTAGCTGCTGCAACAAGCCGGACTTTGAATATGAGGAAACTGCAACTTTAATTCTCTGACTATTTAATTAAAAAGAAAGCAATTTAAAATGGCTACAAATGCAAAGTCGCAAAAAACAAACAACCTAGAATAAACACTAACAACAATCATCATCATATCATAAATTATCTCATTTCTTGAGTCTACCAAGAGATTATAGAGTTGAAGAATAAAGGTCACATGCTCAGTGCATTTGCAACTGTTCATGTGATATTTTATATTTCATTCGCGATAGAAAAAAAAACAAAGCCCCTCATATCCTACCTGGTTTGTAGAACGAATGATTTTCGCCTTTTGTACCACCAACTTTCCAAACATTATCAACAATGATTTTTATCTGTTCTATAACCAACTTTCCAAACATTATCAACAATGATTTTTATCTGTTCTATAACCAACTTTCCAAACATTATCAACAATGATTTTTATCTGTTCTATAACCAACTTTCCAATTATTATCAACAATGATTTTTATCTGTTCTACAACCAACTTTCCAAATATTATCAACAATGATTTTTATCTGTTCTACAACCAACTTTCCAAATATTATCAACAATGATTTTTATCTGTTCTACAACCAACTTTCCAAACATTATCAACAATGATTTTTATCTGTTCTACAACCAACTTTCCAAATATTATCAACAATGATTTTTATCTGTTCTACAACCAACTTTCCAAATATTATCAACAATGATTTTTATCTGTTCTACAACCAACTTTCCAAATATTATCAACAATGATTTTTATCTGTTCTACAACCAACTTTCCAAATATTATCAACAATGATTTTTATCTGTTCTACAACCAACTTTCCAAATATTATCAATAATGGTTTTTATCTGTTCTACAACCAACTTTCCAAATATTATGAACAATGATTTTTATCTGTTCTACAACCAACTTTCCAAACATTATCAACAATGATTTTTATCTGTTCTACGACCAACTTTCCAAACATTATCAACAATGATTTTTATCTGTTTTACCACCGACTCTCCAAACATTAACAACGATGTTTTTTTAATCTATTGTACCACCATCTCTCCAAACATTAGATTAATAGTTTCTATTTGTTGTATCACCGACCCTCCAAACATTAACAACAATGGTTCTTTTCTGTTCAACTACTAACCCTCCAAACATTAACAACAATGGTTCTTTTCTGTTCAACTACTAACCCTCCAAACATTAACAACAATGGTTCTTTTCTGTTCAACTACTAACTCTCCAAACATTAACAACAATGGTTCTTTGTTATAGAGTTAGCTAAGGAAGCATTGGGAGCAAGTGATTTAGTCGTTACCGCTCTTTGAATGGACGATAGCAGTATCATATAGTGGCGACCAGCAGAATTTAAGTATAGTATTTTCCAGAATACAAGTTAGGATAACAAGTTGTAGAGAGTGGGTAGTGGACACCCACCGAAGGAGAGAGGTAGAATGATTGGACGACAGGACGAAAGTTTAGTTGCATGGAATTTTCCATGCAACAGAAGTGGAAAGTGGGAGATAGCACAGTGTCTGCAGGGATAGGGGCCTCGGACATAACAAGGCACCCACCGAGCTAAGTTGGATGACCATGCGGGGTTCACAACATCTTTGTTGTTGTGAGAGTGACCAGCACACATATCACGCATCGACCTCGTGATGTTGTTGTAAAATCTCCACGATTGTCCATGCAATTTCGTTGTTATTGTGAGTGACCACCACGCAGTTAGCATGTGGAACCCATGACTTTGGCCGACTGATTAATAAGTTGTTATTGTAAAAGTCATGGAACGGTCAAGTGGTCATCCAACAAATAGGTCATAGAGATTGCGAAAACAGGGTGTTTGTCGTCAAATTGGGGAAGTTCAGGTGTGAGTCACAGAATAGTGGACACCTCGACACTAATGCATGTGACCAGCAAGTGGTCAATCGGCAGCAGCTGATTGGCTGCTGAGCCTCAGGACGTAGAGAGTTGTTGAGAACTTAAAGTCCTGCACAACAAAAAAAAGTTTAAGTTAGTCAAAGGAGCAGAAGAGAAGTTAGAAGTTAAGTTAGTCAGGGAGAACAAGATTTTAGAAGATCAGAATTATATTAGCATTAGATAAGCAGAGACAGTAAGTTAGACAAGAAGTTTAGTTAATAAGTTTTTATTGAGTTAGCAAAGACAGTTAGGAATCTACAAGTTACAGTTGACTACAAGTCAGTTGATAGATTATTATTATCACAAGTAGAATTTAGTAGACTATGAACATTAGTACTGTGCAATTGTTAATGTGTTCAAGAGTTGTGTTTCACATGTCAAGTCGTAAGTAGACAAGTAATTGATGTTGATTAATAATGTGTATGACAATCTTGCACTTGAGTCATCCTCATATTCATCGGCTGTCGCCTCCGAGGTGTCTCAAATTAATGAACAGCATTAATTCAAAATAAGTGAATCCACAAAATGGTATCACGTGCCGAACTCAATAAACTTATTATCATTTAATTGTGAAAAGAAAGACTCTGTCATGATCTTACATGTTACCTGTTGTAACATCAATGTTGTGATGTGCTGTGACCATTAAGAAAGATAAAGATATAATACAACGTAATGTACAAGTCAACTCTATTATATCTTATCTGTTCAACTACCAACCCTCCAAACATTAACACCAATTCAATGAACAAAGATATTGCTTTTTTTTTAATAATAAACGAAAAGTGATTGTTGTTACATATTTATTTTGTTTTATGTTACGATATCACATTTTTATTTGCCATTAATTCAAAAGTTTATGAAAACGCAATTAGTTCAAAAGTGATTTAATACCTCAGATTGTATGATTAGATTGGTCTCATTGATACATGATAGTGTATACAATCAAACATGGCTCTTAGCGTTTTTTGTATAAAACATACATGAGGTGTTTTATGTGCTAGTATTTTAAATACTGTGTCGTATTTCTAGATGGAGTTTTCTATCTTCATCTCTGTATTTATTATACTGCACATCTTTTTTATAAATGTACGCGTGTTTCTTTTTGCTTGTAAACTGTTATATTTCGGTGTGCCTTTTCTAAAACACGTGCCATGAAGTTAAATCAACTTCTGCTGTCATGCAGCAACCAATGTAACTAATTTCTTTATTTGTTTCGTTGCTAAAGAAAGTATAAAGTTTCGTTTTATCTCTCCCGCTCCCTTTTTCTATCATTCTTTATTTCTCTCTCTCTCTTTCTCTCTCTGTAGCTCTGTCTCTCTCTCTCCCTCATTCTTTCTCGCTCTGTCTCTCTCATTCTTTCCCTCTCTCTGTCTCTGCATCTCTCTCTCTCTGTCTCTCACTCTCTCTCTCTTCCTCTCATGTTGATAGGTTTCCCTAATTATTTCCTAATATTCAAGCACATTTAATTATATTTTCATATGGAACATTCTCACTCTTGCCATCGTTGAGTCATGCAAATTTTAGTATTTTATTCAACATTTAATAACAACTCAGCTTATTTCCTACATTAAACCAACTAATCTTCGGCAGAACCAAATTTACTGGGCGAAATGTTGCATTATCACCGTTGAATTACTCAGAGGCGTAGAAAAAGATGGGGAAAATACAATCATAAACATAACCATTCGGTACCAGGTGTGCAACACGTGTTCGTTTTTTTTAAAAATAAATTAATTATAAACAGATTATGGAGGCTTTTCTGGTATTATCAGATCAGAATTGAACACCCTATTGGTAGAAAGAGACTAAAAGTATCGCTCTTTGGACAGATAAGGCACAAAGAAAACTTAATCAAAGTATAGAACAGAAAGAGAAAAAAATGGAATTGAAAATTCCAAGACTGACACCTACGGAACTGACAAATACTTATGTTCTTGTATATGTTCACATATAACTTCTTGAACATGTTTGTCATGACGTCAACATGTTTATCCACAAAAACGCACGAATCTGTGATATAATGTAATATAATGTAATATAATAGCATGATGTATGATCATACAAACATGGCAGGCCAAAGTAAAACATTATTATTATCGTTTCGCAGAACGTTTATATTCTTATAAGGATTTTTAAAACAATATAATAAGAACTTTATATGTCGTTCGACTAATAAGATTTGTGTAGTTTATATATGTTTATGTATACATGTTTATATATTTTTACGTGTGTTTATTTTTAGATTAGATGTCTATACATGTATCTTTCGATAATATTTTCATTTCCAGGGGCTCAGAAGTTTATTTAAGTTGAACAGTTTTATAAACACACATCCATATGTTTTATTCTTGTTCACTAAATGTCACTCGCTTACTACTACCAGACGAGGACACGTTGTATCGCTGGCTTGACCCCGTGGACCTTGAAGATGACCTTGACTGTGCACACACTTGAAAGTTGTTTGACCCACGACTGTTTCCCTTGCCATCGTAATTGACCCGATCACGCTCCGCGAAGCTGCAGCCACATTCGTGTGTACATTTCTCTTTCCCGTCTCCAGACTCACAGTTGTCTCCTCCTCCTATACGGCTAGGCCGGGTTCTCTTCCTCACATAATGGACTTCAGGAGCACAGCAGTGGTCGGATACGGGATGGCATGTATCAGAGTCATTCTTGGAAACATTCAGACGCCTTGAGATATATCCGCATCTAGACTCAGAGGACGCAGATCGTGATCTCTGATCGCTACATTCTGAAGGGAAGTTATTGCTGGAGTTACACGCTGTCTGTTTTTTCCTAATTGTGTATTTCGATTCACCGCTCGGAAAACAGACACTTACCGAGCACGGTTTGGCGCAACGTTTGCTCTGATCGCATTGGCAACAGCTTTTATAGCCTCCAAGAGAATTTTTCTCATTCCGACAGCAATTTTTCGAGGCCATTTTCCTGATTTCCTGGGGAGACATGCAACCCGCTTTTCTACATCTGCTTTGCTGGTCTCGACAACAAGTGATTCCCTCTTGTTGGCAGTCCGGTGGGAGCGGTTCTGGATAATCGCAAGATTCTGAACAAGGACAGAATTTGTCATCTCCGAGTCTGCTGCGCGACGGACTGCAAGAACTGCATCTAGATTTACTAGTCTGAAAATATACACAAGAAAAACAAGCAAATTTAAAATAATGATTTATGCTTCCTCAATTATTTCTTGATTTTTATTTATCTATTACTTTCGTATTTTTTAAAAGTAATGTCGCATGACCCTTTCTCTGATTATTATTGTATGTTATCTTTATGATGATATTCTATGTCATCAAGTCTCATGTCCTTTGGAGAAGGTTGCACTTATCACAACCCGTCTGAAGGAATCTATGTTTTTGCCAGCCCTCCAACTTCTTTTGTTGTAATGTTCAAAGTCTCTTTGATGTTTTGAAACTACCTTATTGTATCTATGTTTGATGTTTTGAAACTACCTTATTGTAGCTATGTTTGATGTTTTGAAACTACCTTATTGTATCTGTTTGATGTTTTGAAACTACCTTATTGTATCTATGTTTGATGTTTTGAAACTACCTTATTGTATCTATGTTTGATGTTTTGAAACTACCTTATTGTATCTATGTTTGATGTTTTGAAACTACCTTATTGTATCTATGTTTGATGTTTTGAAACTACCTTATTGTATCTATGTTTGATGTTTTGAAACTACCTTATTGTATCTATGTTTGATGTTTTGAAACTACCTTATTGTATCTATGTTTGATGTTTTGAAACTACCTTATTGTATCTATATTTGATGTTTTGAAACTACCTTATTGTATCTATGTTTGATGTTTTGAAACTACCTTATTGTATCTATGTTTGATGTTTTGAAACTACCTTATTGTATCTATGTTTGATGTTTTGAAACTACCTTATTGTATCTATGTTTGATGTTTTGAAACTACCTTATTGTATCTATGTTTGATGTTTTGAAACTACCTTATTGTATCTATGTTTGATGTTTTGAAACTACCTTATTGTATCTATGTTTAATGTTTTGAAACTACCTTATTGTATCTATGTTTTGAAACTACCATTATTGTATCTATGTTTTGAAACTACCTTATTGTATCTATGTTTTGAAACTACCTTATTGTATCTATGTTTTGAAACTACCTTATTGTATCTATGTTTTTAAACTACCTTATTGTATCTATGTTTTGAAACTACCTTATTGTATCTATGTTTTGAAACTACCTTATTGTCGGTCTAGCTGTGTCTCGTCTTCCTATAACCATGCCCTCCATTATTGCTCTTTCCAGCTCGCTGCACATTTTGACGTGGACATAACATTTTATTTTCCTCTGTAGGACGTTTTTAAGCCAGTTATTTTCAATGTTTAGATATGTTAATGTCGTCATTGCTCCTTTCATAATCCAAAAAATTTCTTTGTAGTATTTTATTTCAAGTGAATTAATTTTCTTTTTGTTATTTGAGACATCGACCATAGTTTACAACCAATTGTTTCTATTCGAAAGATGCATGTCCTCGATAATTTGTAATTTATTGCCTTGTTGGTACTGTGGCAGTGCAATTACGCTATCTTCTTTTGATCTCCTCCTGGCAGTTTCTATTTTTAGTCACTAGAAATGCCGGATATTAATAGCCTGTTACAATGTCCTAATTATTTATGACGATTTTGGGACTGCCCATGTAGTGATGACATTCGATTGCTATTGCCGTCATTAATCTTCAAACTGTTGTTTATCAATTGTTTCCTAATTTAAACCATTTCAAGCGTAGAGAAAATTCCATCAGGTCTCAGGAAAGGCATTTAATGTGTGCGTTTAAGTTGCGCGCGGCGGTGTGTGTGTACAAACACAGATGTAAATACATTTTTAATCTCAAATTTGTTAATGTCTGTCAATTCTTTAGATTTGAAAATATCCATAATTTTTTTGTTTGTTTTTAATTAGGTGGTTATAGTTGATAAATGTTTGCGTGTCAGAGTTTCATAACAACTGTCAATATGTATTTACATGTAATTGGTAATGTATTAAATGTATATATGTGTGTGTCTTGTTACATGTATGTAACTTTAAAACAGTGATAAACACGATTGCTTATTTCATAGTGCATGTATGACTGGGTGTATAACAACATGACACTTAGATTGTTTCTCTCCATCCTCCACTAGTCAGTGACCGTCAAAATGTATGTACGCATTACATCGTCTTCTTAGCCAACGATATAAGTTCTACTTAGTTCGTTTGGTGGTTATCCCTTTCCCTGTCTTGAGGGTCGACAACATAATTCTCATTAGTTCGGTTGGTGATATTGGTCTGCCTCTTCTGTAAGGCAACAACACACTTGTTCTACTTAGATCTGCAGGTGATCACCCTTTGAGCCTGTAAGGTAGCAACTCTTTCTTCTATTTAGGTGCAGGAAGCTATTCCAGTTTCATATACCCTTTTATCGATATCTTTGCTGGTTCTCCTAGCTGGTGTTAAAGTGCTTCCTAAGTATATTTTTCTCCACTGTAAATTCATGGTTTTCTTTTATTTTCTTCTTCTATTTTTTTTTTTTTTTTTTTTGCATCGGATCGTATCTGATTATTTTTTTTTAATATTAGGGTCATGATTCTATATTGTTCATGCTTATATTTTAATCCAATTTGTTCACTGTGTCTGCTATACATGATCTCTCGAATGTGTTATTATTAATGGGCCGGTAATGTGATGTCATCGACGATGTTCAAGTCTGAAACACTACATATCGTTTTCTCTCTGACAAGATAATCCTTCGGTCTTATTATCTGCCTCGATATCTTCCATTGTGTGTCGCATTATCTGTCTTCATTTCTCCCATTATTTAAGTAGCTTCGGTAGCCTAGTTGAGAAAACACCAGACTGGACTACCGACGTTCGGACAACCCGTGTTCGATTCCCGCTGGGAGCAGTGTGGGTTGTACGTGGTTGGAATAAAAAATACCCCCACGGTCGACCAAGACGTTGGTAGAAATGGGTACCAGGGTATTACCCTGGGAAGGTGAGGAATGTTGCCTCGCATCTGAGTTTCTATGCTTGAGGCGACACTATACAGAAATTTCCGAACATTTCTGGATAGGCGGCCGAGCACATATGGGTGTAAACTCGCGTGCTATGACGCCGGTTCAAGTCTCATACTTTACCGTTACTTTATATCTCCCATTTTATGCCTCATTATCGATCTCCATGTCTTCCATTTTGTGTCTCATTATCTGTTCGATATCTTCCAGAGTGTTTCTTAGTATTTGTCTGGATATCTTCCAGAGTGTTTCTTAGTATTTGTCTGGATATCTTCCAGAGTGTTTCTTAGTATTTGTCTGGATATCTTCCATTGTGTGTTTCATTATCTGTCTCGATACCTTCCATTGTGTGTTTCATTATCTGTCTCCATACCTTCCGTTGTGTTGTCTCTCTTTAGCCGTGTCTTACAGTCAAAAAGGACGAGGACGTCACAGCGTCGTTTTCATTTGGAACAATTGGTTACCCTGATTAACGAAACATGTATTTAGTATGTAAAAAGAACAGCGATAAGAGGCAAATACAGTGGGCATCAGCTTACTCACTGAAATTAGAAGGCTTGCTCAGATCAGTGGCAAGCGGCGAGGCACATTGTGGGTCCTGTGCAACGTCTGAAGATACTGGGATATTAACAGCAACGAGTCATCGGACATAAATAATTATTTTTTCAATTGTATTCTATGAGGCTTGTTCGACGCGAAAGGAAACAAATTAATATGTAAACGTTCGTTTTAATAGATAACGCATGTGATCTTGTCAAAATGCATCGATCACATATCGGTCAGCTGACCTGTCAGAAAGTCTTACCTTTGAGTTTGTGCTGCAACCTTCAGGACATTTTGTGCTGAAAACGTCAGGACATTTTGGAGTCTTGCTTTTGAGAGCATGGTCCCTGCGAAGACAAAGCAACTATCAGTTCCATCGCTACAAGAAAAAATCATTTATTCAATTGGCCAATTTATAGTGTTACAAGATTATAGATGTGTTTTTTCTTATTATTATAAGAGCTTCTTCGTCGTTGTGTTTATAAACTTGTACTTGTTTTTACAGCTGATCAAATCCTGGACTAGAGCCTTCAGAAACATATGTAGTTTCGTTGTCCTATGTATGCAGTAGCACAAGGCAAGGAAATAGTTATTGATCGTGTGTATAAATCCATTGTATTCGTTCATGGTCTAATAATACTCTAATGATTCCCAAAGTGGGCTCAACGTGCTCCCAGAGGCGTCACCAAACTTTGACAAGAGCACCGTCCCGAGGATATCGCCGTGTGCCTACTAAGTGGTTAGAAATCATAAAATGACAACATCCACACAAGAGTACTACTGTTTAGTACATGCTCGAGTTTCTACAGGATAGTGATTATTATATCGTCATTCATCATCTTTCAGCAAACTCACAAAAACGGCCTGGAACAACACGAAACTAACACTAAAGACAAAACTCTTAATATATCAAACTTGTATGCCTAACGCACTATTATATAGATCTGAAACCTGGACAACATACTGCAGACTAAATGTCTTCCACGTGCGATGTCTCAACAGAATAATGCACATCAAATGGCAGGGCAAGATAACCAACTTAACTGTCCTGCAACGTGCTAAGACCCCAACAATTATCACGATGCTCAGATGTCGAAGATTAAGATGGCTGGGGCACGTCCAGCGAATGGAAGAAAAACGCATACCCAAGCAAATACTATACGATAAACTAATACACAGAAAAAGACAAATTGAAAGACTTAAACTACGATATAGAGAAATCTGTAAATCTTCTCTAAATGACTTCTCCGTCTCTGAAAATGACTGGGAACATCTGGCAAGTGATCGCACATCATGGAGAGCATGTATAAGGAATGGTATAACATCGTTTGAGACTGTGCTAAGACAAAACTTAGAAGAGAAAAGTCTCACAAAAAAGGATGGAAAACCCTGTGAGCCTGATTTGTTCATTTCTGTTGCCGTGTATGTTTGTCACACATTGGTAGAATTAGCCACGAGAGAAGCTGCTCGACAAAAACAAAACCTCAACAACAAAAATACACAATAGCCTCCACTAGACTGTCTGACAAGACATAAAAGGCCATATAGTTATCATTTTATTTACCATATCAGTGAGTAAGAGTTTACCCAACTTACACGACCGCAGCTACCATGAGGGCTCCTCCAGAACATAACCAGCAGGCAAAGAGAAACGCTGTTGTCAAAAGTTTGGGAACTACTTCTTTAATGTCTTCCCTAGTCACATAACATGGACATTGCATGGCGCTCTAACCCTTTAGCACTGGAAAAATGTCAGAAAGATTCCTAGGGGTAGTTATAGAAGCTTATTTAAACAATGATTGTAGGAATGTTACTTTCAGACATTTAGTTTGTGTGACTTGGACGCGCTCATTGCGAAACTGTAGCGGCCTGTGGAGCTTGAGGTGTCTAAGTGCTCGCTATTGAATTCTTGATCTTGACTCTTCCAACGCCGCTAGAGGGCGCTTTCGGCCTGTTGTGTTTTTCGACATCCATCCTTAACCTTGGGAAGCTGCTCGATCTTATCCATTGATGTTGTGATGCCCTGTTTGCTTCTCTTTGAAATGGAGGAGAAATGAGGGGGGGGGAAGGGGAAATAGTGGTTAAAGCTTTACGTAATTAATGGACGACACATATTTTAACTACATTTCAGCTGAATAGGCCTTCAGCAGGAATAACAAATTGCATACTTTTAAGTGTTTGTGTGTGTGTCTAGGTGTTCTATTTTTCTTGTATCCTGATGTTTCCCACAGAAGTGTCTATTTTGAGATTTTGTGTTGTCTCTCTATTGAATTATGATACATCATTTGTAAAGTGCAGTTAGGTGTGGTGCATGATAGCAGGCACTATAGAGTAGATAACTGTTGCGTTTAGCTACAAGAATTATGAACGCCTTTCAATTAATTGCAAGTAACTGAGGGGCTCTTCCAATTGGCATACCGCCGGTAAATTTAATCAATTTGAAAAGTTGAGTATAAAAGTAAGTTTTAGTGTCAACTGATAGTGTAAACAAAAATCGATCTTCACGCGTAGATTTATTAATCTACGTAAACTTGGATAGGGTAAGAAATAAATTATATCCACGCTTTACACATTTCTTCCTTGAAATTGTTTGTCAAATATATACTTTGAGAAGGATGTTAAGAAAATAGATGTATGCTTCCATTTGTAGGAAGTAAGACACCACATTGTGTAAGTTTTGGTAAAGTAAGTAAAGAACTTCTGAAATGTAAGCTTCCAGATGTAGAGAGTAAAACATCACATGACATCGTCCAGCCTACATGTCTCCTACAGTGAACACATCGCTGAAAGCAATTATTTGTGCACATTTACTTTACAGTTCTTTGTATTCAGTCAATTCTAAACTACATACAGAAAGAACTAAATTGGTTTGCTCGTCTGGACAGAATGTCAAGAGATTTTATACTACACAAAACTTATACTATAAGAGGAGATGAAAGAAGAGCGTGTGATAGACCCAGAGGAAGACGGACTGACAACATCCAAGGAACGTTACAACATCAATCGATAATGTCTGAGGCAACCAATATGGCAAGAACTGGAACGTTCGGTTTCTCGACAACCGAAGCGGTATGTTACGGATCCAGAAGCCTGTGAGCTGACGGCCTTCGGCCCAATGCCATGTAATGATATCTGCAGGTTTTTTCTGAGTTCCCTTGTAGTTCTGTACAAGGTGTTCCATTTATTAAGTCTTTGAGAAAGTAGAGTCGCTCTGATGTCAGCGAGCTTTGAACAGCCTAAAAGATGATGTTCTAATGTTTCATGTGGGTGTTCACAGAGTAGACATGATGTAGTTTGGTTTCTTTGTATTCTATTGATGTGGTTGTTCAGTGGTACATGATCGACGTTGTATTCTATTGATGTGGTTGTTCAGTGGTACATGACCGTTGTTCTATTCTATTGATGTGGTTCTTCAGTGGTACATGATCGTTGTTCAGTGGCACATGATCGTTGTTCAGTGGTACATGATCGACGTTGTATTCTATTGATGTGGTTGTTCAGTGGTACATGATCGACGTTGTATTCTATTGATGTGGTTGTTCAGTGGTACATGATCGTTGTTCAGTGGCACATGATCGTTGTTCAGTGGCACATGATCGACGTTGTATTCTATTGATGTGGTTGTTCAGTGGTACATGATCGTTGTTCAGTGGTACATGATCGTTGTTCAGTGGTACATGATCGTTGTTCAGTGGTACATGATCGTTGTTCAGTGGTACATGATCGTTGTTCAGTGGTACATGATCGTTGTTCAGTGGTACATGATCGTTGTTCAGTGGTACATGATCGTTGTTCAGTGGTACATGATCGACGTTGTATTCTATTGATGTGGTTGTTCAGTGGTACATGATCGTTGTTCAGTGGTACATGATCGTTGTTCAGTGGTACATGATCGTTGTTCAGTGGTACATGATCGTTGTTCAGTGATACATGACCGTCGTTCTATTCTATTGATGTGGTTGTTCAGTGGTACATGACCGTCGTTCTATTCTATTGATGTGGTTGTTCAGTGGTACATGATCGATGGTGGTTTGGTCTCTTCCTTATAGTTTGTTAATGTCATGGTGGTTTGGCCTTGACATGTAATTAAAAAGTTCTCTCCATTTTATTCCCATGGCCTCTGCATTCCTCTCTACTGTCAGAGTTTATGAATTGTTTGGCTGTGTTTAAAGAGATGTCAGAATTAAATTGTTTATGTCTGGATCCTTTCTTAGCTAATGTTTCCACCTGATCATTTCCTGGTGTGTTGGAGGTGTCTTGGGATTCATTGCATTACTAGCCTTGTCATGTGTTTCTTACTCTGTCCCTTAAGCTGTTTCCTGTCATTCTTCTGACACATTTCATTTCGGTGGTCATTATCTTTCTTATTTTTCTAGAGTGTAGCATCCAGTTCTGGCACTGATAGCACAGAGTTGGTAGAAAAATTGATTTGTATATTGCCCTTTTTACTTCGGTAGTTATTGCTTTGTTTTTCAATAGTGTTGATACTTGGCCTATAACTTGGCTTGCTTTGTTACACCTTATATCTATCTCTGTCTCTTGATTATTGTCTTGTGTTAACGTGCTACCCAGACATTTAAAATTGTTTACTTGTTTCAGAGTTGTTTTATCTATTATGATGTTTAGTTTTATTCTTTCTTTCTCGCTATTGCCATTACTTCGGTGGCTGTACCATCCATATATACATATATCAAGTCATCTGGTTATCGATAATCTTCCTTGTGGATGTTGTTATTGATAATGGGTCAGCATTTTTATTTATTCTATCAGATTTATATGCAGATTTTTTTGTGTCTATGTAATTTGCCCCATGGAAGCGAATCGGGGACATTAGACAAACAAATAAAAAGAGATGGGATTTCTCAGAATGTTGAAAGTTCTCTGGATAGCTAAAAAGACCAAAGAGGAAATTCTCAAAGAGGAAAGAGATATCGCGGACGACAAAGAGAGAAAATACTGGATAGCTTGGTGTCATGGCATGGAAAACAGTCAACAACAGAACTGATATGATACATTGTAGATAGAAGATTGTGGAAGGATCGCCTACGACAACATGTATGGTACATGATGATGATGATGTAATTTGCATTTGGTGACAGTTCTTTGATGACTCTTGAAGTTTGTTGACATTTCTCAGGTATGTGGTGTTTTCTTATATGTTTCTGACATGCTGCAGCGTTTAAATCTGTTGATTCTTTGGTTAGCAACGTATTTATCTACCTCGGCACCCGAAGGGGTATATAAGACGAAGTGAAAAGAAAAGAAGCGAAAGTGCACATACTTCAGGAGATTAAACAATGTATTCTACTCCAGCGTTATCGAGAAATGTGATTCATCTAAATCAGACACACGAGGAAAGTTGAAAACACCAAAACACAAATGAACATGAGATCTAAGCTCACTTGAAAGCAGCCATGATTATGTCCATGCTGGCCAGGTCAAACAGGTGTCTATTGCACTCAACAACATTAGACAACATCTCAGGTCCCACACATTCAAAGTTGACCATCGAGAGCAGATCGGCTGCGTACTTGGCCCTCTGGTATGGACTGTACCTGATCCATTTGATGATTAGTCTTATGATGTCTTCCTCGGATTCGATTTTAACATCCGGGTCACGAAGTAGTTTTTCCATCTGAAAATAAAATCAATTGAAATTAAAATAAACAATTATGGATACATTCAAACAATGGCAGACTAAGTATCCATATTTAGACCTTTACAGAAGAATGTTGAGAATACTATGGACAGCTAAGAAGAGAAATGAAAACGTTCAGAATGAGGTCAAAGAAAAAAGAGAAATCATTTCCAAAAATAGGAAGAAACAATCATCATTCATTCATTATCAATCTTTTTTTTTTTTGGTTACGCAATGAGAAGGTAAGAGCAGGAATAAATTGTGACTGAGAAATTTGAGGGACGAAGAGATAGAGGGAAGCAAAGAGAAAAGATACCAGATAGCTTAAGAGAATGGCTTGGCAGAAGGTCAACAACAGAAATGATAAATAACTGTCGAGATCGAAAGTTCTGGAGAGACATGATCACCTAAGACAGCGGGCATGATACTTGATGATGATGATGATGATAAACCATTCAAATTGTGTATCAATAATGAGGTCATATATTATCTTTTACTAGAGTTATTACATATATACTGCTTTTACATTGAGCCAACTAAGAGCTCAACATATGCAACCATAAGTGATAAAATTACAAAAGGGAGGTAATGGAGTTGGCTAGGTCATCAACACTGTTTTACAATACTTTCCCTTGTTTATATTTTCATAATCTGAGTGGTTTCGCAATTGAATATAACTAACTGCTATTTGTCTGTGACTGGCGTAGATTTGTATGTGCTGGTGAAGTCAAACTGTGTTCTTTCTCATACGATCTTAAATACACACGACAAGCTATATAATCAATGTAGCGCAACATCTGTTTAACTGGAAACCAAATTGGCAAAAGAAAAAATATGACACCCCATTGTCAAACAACGAGCAGACCACGATAATGGTACCAGCGCAGGTTTTTAAAAGACACTTCATTGAATACAAAATAACATGAGAGTGATTGATAAATATTTCTTGAAAAAAAATAGATAAAAAGGCAATAAGTGGACACATAACAAAGGAAGGATTACACTCCAATATCATCTTCCTGATCTAATAAAGAGAATCACCGAAACAGTGAACGAAAACAGCCAGAATGGGGTACAAAGAAAAACTATATTAATAAGATGTATAGAAACAATGCTACCTGAACTCATCTGGACGCAACACATAAGGGTTACCATCCAATGGAACAGAGACTGAGAAAAATGAATCTACGTGTCTTTAAAAAAATGGAACACACAAAAAACTTTGTTACGACAGGAAAGTATTCAGGTAATTTAAAGTGATGTTAGAGGTAGAAGCTCAGAATATTGCAGCGGAAATTGTCTTGATGGAGAAGATTAAAATAGAAAACATTGTATTCCTCACAGATGCTCTGTCAGTAATTACACCACGGAGGAGTCATGGAAACGAAATCTTTTAAGAGTAATAAGCTCTGCCAGAGAATAGAAGAATTGTGATTCAGTAGATTCCATCTCGCTGTGATAATTATGGAAACAACGATAAAGACAAATTGTCAAGTAGACTGGTAGAGTAACAAGTAAGATACAAGTACAACCTATGATGAATGAAAAAGCTTTGTTGGGAACACATATACCTTTACGAACAAATGGAACAGAACACCCGGGTCAACATAAGTATTATACCTACAACCAACTTACCAGAAAGAAACAATTTTGACTTCGAAAAAACCACAACATATTGAAGTACCAACTTTTTAACAACCTGTGATAAATGTGGCTGTGGCACATGCAAAATGACTGCTGAACATCTGCTACCAATCATGCCCAACATATATATATATATTTATATTTTTTTTTCTTCAATAGCCAGCTTTGACCTCTGACGAAGTCCCTAGAGATTAGGAACTGAATTGTACGTGTTAATCCATTTTTCCCTGGCAGCCGTGTGCACAGAGGTCCCTCTCCGCACAGGCAGATAAACTCCGAATTCGGAGGTACTCATATTTTTTTTCCGTCGATGAGTAATTGACGTTTCAAGCCGGGCCTCGCTGCTGAGACCAGGGGTGGTTGCCGCAGAGAGAAATCATAAATAAAAATCCCAACCGGTGTAGCCGGGATTTGAACCCACAACCTCTCTGTCTCGAGACCAACCAATCCCCCTATGCCCAACATATAGACAGAGAAGGCTCTTGTGGTCATCGCCGGTACCATAACGGGACACGCTGTATGGAGATGTCATCAACCTTGGTCTGACCAATGCTTTATGTGAAAGTTTTAAGGCTGAAGTCTTGAAGTATAAGCAGGAGAAGTATAAGCAGGAGATGTATAAGCAGGAGAAGTATAAGCAGCAGAAGTATAAGCAGGAGAAGTATAAGCAGGAGAAGTATAAGCAGCAGAAGTATAAGCAGGAGAAGTATAAGCAGGAGAGGTATAAGCAGCAGAAGTATAAGCAGCAGAAGTATAAGCATGAGAAGTATAAGCAGCAGAAGTATAAGCAGGAGAAGTATAAGCAGGAGAAGTATAAGCTGGAGAAGTATAAACAGCAAAAGTATAAGCAGGAGAAATATAAGCAGGAGAAGTATAAGCAGGAGAAGTATAAACAGGAGAAGTATAAACAGGAGAAGTATAAGCAGGAGAAGCAGGAGAAGTATAAACATGGAAATATTTCTAAAGTTGATCTCTATGTTTGTAACAGAGCGGCTGCTGCTCTTGTCAACAGATCACGTGGGTTCAAAGCTCAGTAATAAGATGTGACGACATTTGTCTTCCTGCCGGCGTCATTATTATCACCCTTATCAGTAACATCATCATCATCATCATTACCAGAAACATCACCACCAATATTATTATTAAAGTCATCATCACCATTATCATTAACATCATCATCAAGTTACTTGTCTCAGTTGATATGTAGCTGCCATGACAGATACTCTCAAGTACTTTCTCAGGTTTCTTGGCAAATGGAGAAGAAAGATGGTTGTTCCCTCCCGTCTTGTCAGTGACTATGCTATTAGCTGATTACGATCATTGTCTCTACACTTCACATCATACAGATACGACTTTAAAAATGGATTTGATTATGATGATTATATTTATGACAATACCACATTCACCACACAATACAAAGCGCAACATATAATATCTACTGTGCAGTTAGGTTTCATTACATTCAATTAACGGGAACCGCGATAGCTCAGTGTTTAGTGAACTGGAATACAAAGGATAAGAGGTAGGGTTCAATCCCAACCTACGGCTTCCGGGTTTACCCAGCTTTAATGGGTACAGGATTTGTTTCTGGGAAAGTAAAGCGGCATGGGCGTAATACCGACCACATTACCCCAAAAATTATGTGCTGAAGGTCTGTAAAATTTATGGTCACTAACACCATATTCCCTATACGCCACTTGACGTGACGGGGGGCACTTAACATTTTTTTTTTTACATGCAATTAACTATATGCAAAAATGACATTATATATATATATATATATATATGAAAACATGAATAAACATAAACCACACGCACATAGACATACATAAATATATGCATGAAAACATATGAAAGTTACATAACCTGAGGAAGAGGCATATTAAGAATGAAATGAGAGTCCTCAATGTCCAACAGGTTCTCGATCACAAAATCTCTGTAAACGTCCATGACGTTCGCACACAGACCGATCCTCAGTCTGATTACCATATACTTCTGTTTGAGGTACAAGATTATGTATTATGTTATGATTTTATGTAATATATTATGTTATATAGTATGCTATGTATAATGTTATGTATTATGTTATGTATAATAGTATGTATTACGCTGTGTGTTATGTTACGTATTAGATTATGTTTTATGTAATGCATTATGTTATGCATTATGTTCTGTATTATGTTATCTATTATGTTATGTATTATGTTTTATATAATTATAATTAACTGAAATCCACCGCCGCAATTTCTTTGTGCAATCATGTATCGCAGCTTAGGAGAATGGTTTGGCAGAAGGTCAACAACAGAAATGATAAATAACTGTCGTGATCTAAAGTTGTGGAGAGACATGATCACCTATGCCAGCAGGCCCGGTACTTGATGATGATGATCATGCATTAGGTAATGTATTATGTTGCATATCTTAATATGTATAATGATAGATATTATATATATATATATATATATATATATATATATATTATGTTACGTATTATGCAATGTCATATGCTATGTATAGTGCTGTGTATTATATTATGTATTATGTATGTAAACTATGTTTTTTTTTTATTGTATGCTTTATGCTGTGTATTATGTTATGTATTATGTATGTACATAATGTTATGTATTATGTTATGTGTTATTTTATATATTGTGCTAATTATTATGTAATGTATTATGTTAGGTATTATATTATGTATTATGATAGGTATTATATTGTGCATTATGTATGTATTATGTTGTGTATTGTATTAGGTATCATGTTATGAAAGTTGACAAGAAAACACACGTTTGTGAGCGCTGATAAAGACTGTTTATGACGTGTATTGCTGGTAACATGATAGGGTTGAGATAAGAAAGTTAATTCTTATTCGTCTTATTTCGCGGGGTATAAATGTTTATTTGCTTTGTTTTGTAGAATACGTCACATAATACTGAAAAGAACAATGATATGAGAAGCAAAGATGACAGACATATACTTATATAATAAGATCACACATCTCGCCCAAATTAGAGGTGGGTGGTGAAAAGATTCTAGGAGCCCTGTGTGACGTCTAGCGGCGCTGAAAGGTTCAAGAATAATATATATCTAAGATATATTTTCTGTGCTATTAGTCCCCACACATCCGAATTCGTTAGGGCGTATTTTTGTTTTTGCTTTTCCTCCCTCGATCCTAAATCTCTTAGCCAGGCTGAGTTGTTTGCGTCACATTTCGAGAAAGTGAGATGTGGCCCTGATATTTGTTGATTGGTCCTGGCGTCAGAGTCATCTGTGACTGAAGTCAACTCAAGCGTTGCGCATGGATTCTTCCACACTCACCCACTCACTTTCTCACTCATTCACTCACTCACTATCCCTCTCTCTCTCTCTCTCTCTCTCTCTCTCTCTCTCTATCGTATATGTATTATTTACTGTATCCTGTGGTTTGCTTTTTTGCCGCTAGGCATCGTAGGCTTAAGTCAATTATATGTTATCTATCAAGGACACTTTCTGTGGCTTGACACATAGCGATACCGTATTGTTTTATTATGTCGTAAATTCACCTCAGTAATCTTATTCTTGGTCTGCCTCTATATCTTGGTTGTTCCATGTTGAGTTACAAGCTCTTGACGCCAATGCTGTGGAGTTCATGCGCATTAAACGTATCTAAATATTACTTTTTAAAAAATATATTTTCTCTCTAGACACTCCGTGTTCCTACAACACCTATTTAGAGTCACTTCCTTCCAGCTCTTGATCTACTCATGTATATCGAAATGATCTCATGAATTTTAAAACAATACCAGTTTTTAATTTTAAACTTTCCAATAGTTTCCAAATGTATCCAAATGAGAGAGTTTTGTTGAAGAAGACGCGTGATCAGTTTGAAATTAATTAAAAAAAATGATGCCGATAAACAGGTGAATGTGCATTTCTCTATGAGATTATAAAATACATTTAAAACATTCGTAGCTATACGAGGATATTTACCTTATACTTAATATTCTTATTGACTGAATAATGACGCTATACTCGGTGAGCTCTTGTCTTTTTGTGCGAAGCCAGTTTCTGTCACATCGTCTCCTGTTATTTCGAGTGAATTCTGCTCTTGTCTACCCGCTTTTTCGAGCGATTCCGTTCCAGTCTACCTGTTTTGTCGTGTTTCTTTTCAAGCATCTACCTGTTACTTCGAGTTATCCTGCTCAGCGTCTCCCTCTTATGTCGAGTGTTTCTGTTCTAGCGTTTCCCTGTTATTTCCAGTGATTCTGTTCATATTGTCTCTGTTGTTTCCAGTAACCCTGTTCAGCGTCTCCCTCTTATGTCGAGTGTTTCTGTTCTAGCATTTCCCTGTTATTTCCAGTGATTCTGTTCATATTGTCCTGTTGTTTCCAGTAACTCTGTTCAGCGTCTCCCTGTTATTTTGAGAGATTCTGCTCCAATCTTCAAGTTATTTCTAGTGGTTCTGTTCTTCCTTTCACCTGTTACTTCGAGTAATTCTGCTCCAGCCACTACCTGTTACTCCCAATGATTCCTTATCTTTTTCTTTGCCACAGACACAGATGAACACAAACGTTAATGGCTGACATCCACGCAACGTCTTGTGGTGTACAAATAACGCATTTCCACTTTGCACGGAATGAGGTTATTCTCCTATGAAAATACCAAGTCTGAGCCATCTATTTCTTTTATTTATATTTGATTTCACTGTTTTCCAATCAGATTGTTCTTTTTCTGGAAGTAGATAGAATTTACTTTTTCTGAGTTGTTTCCCCTTCTTCGGACTCTTAGAGATTTGTGGTCTGATTTGTTTGTGTTTGTCCCATGTGGACGACTTTTAAAAAAAAATCCAAACGTTGCTTTGAATAATCATGTCATTTATATGAAGCCTTATATATATATATTTATTTATTTATGTATATATATTTATATATATTTATATATATTATTTTTCTTTTCTTTGTTAGTTGGTTAGTTAGTTAGTTAGTTGTTTAGTCAGACAGTCAGTCAGTCATTCAGTCAGGCAGTCAGTCAGTCAGGCAGTTAGTTAGTTAGTTAGTTAGTTAGTTAGTTGTTTAGTCAGTCACTCACTCAGTCAGTCAGTTAGTTAGTTAGTTAATTAGTTATTAAGTTAGTTAGTTAGTTAGTTAGTTAGTTAGTTAGTTAGTTAGTTAGTTAGTTAGTTAGTTAGTTAGTTAGTTAGTTGTTTAGTCAGTCAGTCAGTCAGTCAGGCAGTCAGTCAGTCAGTTAGTTAGTTAGTTAGTTAGTTAGTTAGTTAGTTAGTTAGTTAGTTAGTTAGTTAGTTAGTTAGTTAGTTAGTTAGTTAGTTAGTTAGTTAGTTAGTTAGTTAGTTAGTTAGTTAGTTAGTTAGTTAGTTAGTTAGTTAGTTAGTTAGTTAGTCAATTAGTTAGTAGCCGTCGGATTATCCTCAATCGCACATCGAACCATAGTCCATAAACGCTCAAATCTCCCCAGGGAGCCCCGCAGTGTAAAACCTCCTCGTGGTTTTCCAAAATACAGGCAACACCCCACCTAACATGAAATTTGGTAATCACACCAGGGCTGTTGAAGACCTATACTGCACAGGAAGCTGAAAGTGTTTGTTGAAGACCTATGCTCCACAAGGGGCTGAAAGTGTTTGTTGAAGACCTATGCTCCACAAGAGGCTGATAGTGTTTGTTGAAGACATATGCTCCACAGGGAGCTGAAAGTGTTTGTTGAAGACCTATGCTCAACAAGGAGCTGAAAGTGTTTGTTGAAGACCTATGTTCCACTGGGAGCTGAAAGTGTTTGTTGCAGACCTATGCTCCACAAGGAGCTGAACGTGTTTGTTGAAGACCAATGCTCCACAGGGAGCTGAAAGTGTTTGTTGAAGACCTATGCTCAACAAGGAGCTGAAAGTGTTTGTTGAAGACCTATGTTCCACTGGGAGCTGAAAGTGTTTGTTGCAGACCTATGCTCCACAGGGAGCTGAAAGTGTTTGTTGAAGACCTATGCTCCACAGAGAGCTGAAAGTGTTTGTTGAAGACCTATGCTCCACAGGGAGCTGAAAGTGTTTGTTGAAGACCTATGCTCAACAAGGAGCTGAAAGTGTTTGTTGAAGACCTATGTTCCACTGGGAGCTGAAAGTGTTTGTTGCAGACCTATGCTCCACAAGGAGCTGAACGTGTTTGTTGAAGACCAATGCTCCACAGGGAGCTGAAAGTGTTTGTTGAAGACATAGGTCTTCTATGCTCCACTGGGAGCTGAAAGTGTTTGTTGAAGACCTATGCTCCACAGGGAGCTGAAAGTGTTTGTTGAAGACCAATGCTCCACAGGGAGCTGAAAGTGTTTGCTGAGGACATGTTCTCCACTGGGAGCTGAAAGGTAGAAGAAGAAGATCTGCGAATCATTAAAAAACATGTACTGGCAACAAACAGCAGCCATAAGAATTAACAACCAAACAGGACAGTTCCAATATATAAAACAATGAGTCAGACAAGGCTGCATTCTGTCGCCGGATTTGTTTTCACTTGACAACGAACATATTATGAGATTTAAAGTAGTCAAAAAAAGTAATTGAAGTCAACGGTCACAACATAAATAATTTGCGATATGCAGATGACACAGTCTTTATATTAGAGACAGAGAATGAACTACAAGAAATGATAGACATAATAGTAGAAGAAAGCAACAAGAAAGGTCTCAGTCTGAATAGTAAGAAAACAAAAATAATGGTCATATCGAAGAAAGAATCATCACCAGCACGTAGCATAAACATTTACAGGACAAATCTGAAACAAGTGCAACGTTTCAAATACATGGGCACAATAATAACATCAGATGTGAGATGCACCACAGAAATAAAAAAGCAGAATAGCTCAGGCCAAAATAGCATTTCAGAAAATTAAAAATATCTTATGCAACAAATCTATGTCCATAGAAGTGAGAAAGAGTTCATCGGTGCTATATAGGACCAATTCTGACCTATGTAAGCGAATCATGGACAGTAGATAAACAAATGAAAAGACGATTAGAGGCCACAGAGATGGGCCACTGCAGATAGAAGATTGTGGAAGGACATGATCGTCTACGCCAACCGGTATGGCACATGATGATAATGAGGGTCGTATCAGTCAGACGGCACAATTGTTGCAGTGTCAGTGTCATAGGTTGCTATTTCTAACTCCGTTTGCATCCAAAATCGTCAAATTTTTTGTTTGTTTGCAAATTGAATCCGTCTGCTTTCAGACTATCGTTTACCGTCGCTTGTCAGATTGTTCACTTTATTTAAACGTGTTTTGGTTGCCTGGATTTATCAGGTCGACGTAATTTGGTGTTCTACTCTCTCATATTTACAATATTGATGTTGTCTATGTGGTTATGATTGCCATGGTTATGATTGTATGTAGATCTCTCTCCTATCTCCCTTCTCTCTCTCTCATCTCTCCTCTTTCTCCCCAATCCCCTCTCTCTCGCTCACTTCTTTTTCTTTCCTTCCTCTCCTTTCTGTCCCGCTGGCTTGCGTCTTTCTTCTCTCTAACTCTCCTTTCCTTCTCTCTCCTTTTTTTTTCTCTGTCTCCATCTCTCTCACACTGGCTCTT
>JAVIAB010000125.1:26729572-26832072 GCA_032433765.1 Megaustenia siamemsis
ATCTCACTACCTAGAGAGAGCTAGACGTCGTATCTCACTACCTAGAGAGAGCTAGACGTCGGATCTCACTACCTAGAGAAAGCTAGACGCCGGATCTCACTACCTAGAGAAAGCTAGACTTTGGATCTCACTACCTAGAGAGAGTTAGACGTCGGATCTCACTACCTATAGAGAGCTAGACGACGTATTTCACAACCTAGAAATAACTAGACGTCGGATCTCACTACTTAGAGAGAACTAGACGTTGGAACTCACTACCTAGAGAGAAGTAAACGTCGGATCTCACTACCTAGAGAGAGCTAGACGTCGGATCTCACTACCTAGAGAGAACTAGACGCCGGATCTCACTACCTAGAGAGAACTAGACGTCGGATCTCACTACCTAGAAAGAACTAGACGTCGGACCTCGCTACCTAGAGAGAACTAGACGTCGGATCTCACTACCTAGAGAGCAGGGAAGGATATTTCCCCGAAAAAAACCGCGGATCTGATTGATTTATTCGCCTGTTGTATGTACCGAACCTGAAACCTTGTCCAGGGACCCACTCCTTAACTATAGATCACCCAGACTCCACCAAAGATTTCAAAATGCATGTCACTACTTTTTTGGCGGCAGGACAACAAAGAATGTCTGGCACTACATTTTTCAGTATTTATCATGACGTTGCTATATTCATAATTATCTCATGCACAGACCTGATGCACGAATACTAACTTTGAGCCGAATATCGCAGAGACATTGATGCTTCCACAGTTCGTACAAGTAGTGCCCAATAAAGGAGTTAGAGCATACGTTGTCGCAGCATCCATCATCAGAGTTGAAGTTGATGTTGTAGTCTGGCCGCCACTTTACCAAAAAAAGAAAAGAAAAGAAAATGTGTGCACATAATGTCAATATTGATGTATTGTTGATGTATATTTATGGGAATGTATCATGAGGGCTTCTGTGTTTTGAGAAAACAACTATATCCATAGTTAGTATTTGATTTACAAAATTATAATTTGTACACCGTAAGATGTATCGTAGTCACTACTAGAATATGAAAAAATAGTATAAACTGTGGATTAATTTAATGTAGTTAATTGTTTATTAACGGCCAAACTGTTTGAGAAGTCAGATTTTCCATGAATCAATTAGTGACATAATAGCACCCGCTTTAAATGAAATGAAAATAGACAAACGATCATAGTCATTATAATAAACATTATTTGACATATGTCTCATTTCTAACGCTGCGGGGGGGGGGGGGGGGGGGGGGGGGGGGGGGGGCGAGATCTTATTTCTTAAACTTAAAAATCCATTTTAAAAATCTCCCGCCAAAAACCAGGCTTCTTCACAAACTGCAAGTCACTTCCGAATTCTCTGGAAATGTCAAAATATCCCCTAACCATAGAACACGACATCAACTCAGGACTAAGGAGCTGATACAGACCACATAAGTGGCCTTGCAATTGAATCTCTTCCCTTGAAGGGAATCTCTCCCCCTGAATGGAATCTCTTCCCTTGAAGGGAATCTCTCCCCCTGAATGGAATCTCTCCCCCTGAATGGAATCTCTCCCCTTGAATGGAATCTCTCCCCTGAATGGAATCTCTCCCCTGAATGGAATCTCTCCCCCTGAATGGAATCTCGCCCCATGAATGGGATCTCTCCCTGCTGAATGGAATTTCTCCCCCTGAAGGGAATCTCTCCCCCTGAATGGAATCTCTCCCCCTGAATGGAATCTCTCCCCCTGAATGGAATCCCTCCCCCTGAATGGGATCTCTCCCCCTGAATGGAATCTCTCCCCCTGAATGGAATCTCTCCCCCTGAATGAAATCTCTCCCCCTGAATGGAATCTCTCCCCTGAATGGAATCTCTCCCCCTGAATGGAATCTCTCCCTTGAAGGGAATCTCTCCCCCTTAAGGGAATCTATCCACCTGAATGGAATCTCTCCCCCTGAATGGAATCTCTCCCCCTGAATGGAATCTCTCGCCTGAAGGAATCTCTCCACCTGAATGGAATCTCTCCACCTGAATGTAATCTCTCCCCCTGAAGGGAATCTCTCCCCTGAATGGAATCTCTTCCCCGGAATGGAATCTCTCCCCTTGAATGGAATCTCTCCACCTGAATGGAATCTCTCCCCTTGAAGGGAATCTCTCGCCCTGAATGGAATCTCTCCCCTGAATGGAATCTCTCCCCCAGAATGGAATCTCTCCCCTGAATGGAATCTCTCCCCCTGAATGGAATCTCTCCCCCTGAATGGAATCTCTCCCCTGAATGGAATCTCGCCCCATGAATGGGATCTCTCCTTGCTGAATGGAATTTCTCCCCCTGAAGGAAATCTCTCTCCCTGAATGGAATCTCTCCCCCTGAATGGAATCTCTCTCCCTGAATGGAATCTCTCCCCCTGAATGGGATCTCTCTCCCTGAATGGAATCTCTCCTGCTGAATGGAATCTCTCCCCCTGAATGAAATCTCTCCCCCTGAATGGAATCTCTCCCCTGAATGGAATCTCTCCCCCTGAATGGAATCTCTCCTGCTGAATGGAATCTCTCCCCCTGAATGGGATCTCTCTCCCTGAATGGAATCTCTCCTGCTGAATGGAATCTCTCCTGCTGAAAGGAATCTCTCCCCCTGAATGGGATCTCTCCCCTGAATGGAATCTCTCCTGCTGAATGGAATCTCTCCCCTGAATGGGATCTCTCTCCCTGAATGGAATCTCTCCTGCTGAATGGAATCTCTCCCCCTGAATGAAATCTCTCCCCCTGAATGGAATCTCTCCCCTGAATGAAATCTCTCCCCCTGAATGGAATCTCTCCCCCTGAATGGAATCTCTCCCCCTGAATGGAATCTCTCCCCCTGAATGGAATCTCTCCCCCTGTGGAATTGCTGGAAGTGAGGTAGACGATGCCCTCTCCAAAACTGTCAGCAGGAAAGAGTGAGCTTGAAAGAGGTAATACCAACATACGTCACAAATGCTGAACAGACTGAAAGCAAAAGCTGAAAATAAATGCACGCAAGATCCAATACATCTAATTTCCGGCCAGGTTCAGTCCATTGCTTTAAGCTTCAGAACCGACCACTGCCACTTGTCAGCCATATGTTCTGTCTATAAGTAACCCGCACTGACGAATGACATTGTGGAAGAAGGGCTCATATTCCATGACACTTCCTTCAGACATGCAATAACTGAGCTAAATGTTGACGTCAGATTTGTCTGAACTACGCACACATGCACGCACGCGTACACACACACGCACGCACGCACGCGCGCACACACACAACAATTGTGAGATCACTACAAATATCTGGAGATAACTGCGAACTTCGCGCTGGCGGCAGCGCAACAAACATAGCATGACCAGAATCTTCTCGAACGTGGAGAGAGAGACAGAGAGAGAGACATCCAGATGATGGAATTGAAGGACTGCAATGAGTTTCTTGAATTCCCAGGTTCTGCTGGGAGAAGTTGTATCCTGTCCTACCCATAGGTGCCACAATTTTTTATATTCCAGATCCGTAGAACCTACTACTTCCAGCAACATTTGACAATATGAAATCATGAAAGTTATAAAGTTCTCACTAAAAGATTGTTGGTGACGAGCATTCAGAGAAGAACACAATAGGGCAACTACACTGTTGACGTGGGGACAGCATCAAGAGTTAGAGAAATAACAGTACAGGTTGTGTAAGGCAGCCATGCGACTGATGACGTATGAGATCCATTTTATGAAAGATATAACAGAAAGGAAGAATTGATCTGAGACCAGTATTGACAAGAAAACTGCGAAAGAAGTTAATTATTTAAAAAAGATAAGAAGACGATCTGCAAAAGATGATTTGTCAGAAAGGTAATAAATAAGCATCATATTACACACCACCACGTGACACACAAATAGGGCTCTTACGTTCTCCTCTGTGTGGAATGACGAAGCGGAGGTTTCCTCAGATTCTTTAGAGAAGGTAGAGTTCTCTGCGCTTGTTGCCCTCTCGGAGTCATCGTTCTGAAGTTCAGCTCTTGAAATACGAGGAAGACTTTTGGGTGACTCTCTCTGTTTGATACGGCCCAGTGATAAGGCAGAGGGGATTTAGGCTTCATTCCGGGTGTTACTTTCGTTGATGATATGAAGAATGTGTTGTTTTTATTGCAGGAACAATGCTGTTTCTCTGCAACTTCTAATTGGTGATTCATTGAACCCGATGATATATTCGAGCTGCAGTGATCAGAAGAGGCGAACTGCCCGGAGCATGCGTTTTTCAGTTGACCTCTGCTTTGCCTTCTTGAAGCTACGTCACAACCAGATGTTTCATGTGTATTCAATTTCCTCAAGTAGGAAAGCATGCCTCCTTCTTCGCAGCTGTTCAGAGTTGTGGCCAAGTTGTCCTGGTCACTTCCTGGGCGGAGACACGAACTGTTGACGTTTGAGAATACTTGAATGTTTTTCGAATTCGTATCGGAAGTTGTCGAGCCACTTTCCTGTGGACAGTCGCTATATACGCCTCCCCCAGTGGAACTCATCATAACGCTGGTAATGTCATCGTTGCTCTTGTTTTGTTTGCTCTCGTCTTTACTTATTACTGATTCTCCACGCATTTCTGTTTTACACATGTCGTCAAAGCACGAAGAATTATCTTGATACTTGATCATCTTTCCTTTAGTTTTCAGATTTGACATGCTAAACGTTTGTGGCTGGCATTCTTTACCTTTAACAAAACTCTTAGGCTTTTTAGAATGTTGACTCAAACTTCTGTTGCTAAATTTCGGAAAACAAATCTCCTTGTTTTTGTTGCTTCTGTTACTATTCTTCGCGTTAGATAAATCATGTTTCATTATCTTGTGTCGTGTTTTCATTTTCTCGCATTTTGTTGACTTTCTGTGCTTATCATTTTTAACTATGCATTGCACAGCTGCTGCACCAACACCTATGCTCCTTTCAACGCATTTTCCAGTCCCTGGATCCACGGTATGGATGTAAGAACATTCTTTTTCATCTCCAATGTCAGTCATGTCCAAGAAATCTACTGTTGGTTCAGAGGCCTTCTCATATTTACGTGAAACTAAATACGTCTCCGATGGTGTCGATTCATTTTCTTTATTGTCCAATTTCTGAACATTTCCCAGATTTGTAGACTCGTCCGTTGAGTCTGCAGCTTCCTCGCTGGCGCTGATGGTTTCACTTGGGTCGCAGCAAGTCTGTGTGCTCCATCGACCTGAACAAGGGCTTGAAGTTTGAGCACTACTCGACATACTTTGATCGCTTTCATAATGGAAGTTACAATTGTATTCGTCGTCTTCTCTAATGACTTGAAACCCACAGTTCCCAGATAGAGTCTGAAATTCTGACGCAGCGTTATCCTTGTCACTTGCTGATTTTTTGTTTACTCGACTAGAAAAAGAATTGATCTCAGAACACACATGACCCTGTGTTCTTTCTCTTTGAGAAGTAAGATTTCTATTTGTACAACTCATTTCAATACAATTGTGTGATGTTTAAGTTTTGGTTCTATCTGAAATAACTCTATGACACTGTGGATGATATGGATATTTCTAGGATTCCTCTGATTGGATATCACTTCACTGCTTCACTCTTGACAAGTGTAATGAGCAAGTGCCCCTGTGAATATTTTTAGAAAATTGTTGAGAAAAGTAATGTTATATGCAGGCATACAGTTATACATGTTCTTAATTTTTTTAACATTGCATTTAATATATGGTCGCATACAAAAATATATATTATAGTCATGGTTTAAGTTTCATGTCATAATTTTTGTCTCGATAGATTATGATAATGATGGTCCCGTGATGTTCGCGTGATGATCGCGTTCGCCTACTGACGGGGCGGTTGACGATCTATTCACAAATGTAAATAGATAGATAGATAGATAGATAGATAGATAGATAGATAGATAGATAGATAGATAGATAGATAGATAGATAGATAGATAGATAGATAGATAGATAGATAGATAGATAGATAGATAGATAGATAGATAGATAGATAGATAGATAGATAGATAGATAGATAGATAGATAGATAGATAGATAGATAGATAGATAGATAGATAGATGGATAGATAGATAGATAGATAGATAGATAGATAGATAGATAGATAGATAGATAGATAGATAGATAGATAGATAGATAGATAGATAGATAGATAGATAGATAGATAGATAGATAGATAGATAGATAGATAGATAGATAGATAGATAGATAGATAGATAGATAGATAGATAGATAGATAGATAGATAGATAGATAGATAGATAGATAGATAGATAGATAGATAGATAGATAGATAGATAGATAGATAGATAGATAGATAGATAGATAGATAGATAGATAGATAGATAGATAGATAGATAGATAGATAGATAGATAGATAGATAGATAGATAGATAGATAGATAGATAGATAGATAGATAGATAGATAGATAGATAGATAGATAGATAGATTATTATCAGTGTGTTTAAATGCATTAGGGGGGGGGGGGGGACTAATGAGGTTGGTCTCGAGGCAAGACGCCGGCCTGAGACAGAGAGATTGTGAGTTCAAATCCCTGTGAGATCTTCGTCAGAGGCAAAGGCTGGCGAACGTCAAAAAAAAATGCATTAGAATGTTCGAGAACATGAATGATCCAGATTGTCGTCATTTAATACAAACTGAAATGCGGAACATTTTCATCATATTGTGGTCAAATAAAATCAGCAAGTAAGAACAACTCATGAGGTGCAACCAAGAACAACTCTGTTCTATTCTAGTCCATGTTATTCTATTCATGGAATCAGTTTCATTACAGTCGGGCATCCCCATATCCGCTCCACCAGAAGCTTATGCAGACTAACTGTTACTGTAAGGTCTTGATTATTAATATACATCTGTTTCTTTCCACTAAGTACTCCGCATCGACCAGGATCTCTTCTCCACCTTTAGACTCCATAGTATCTTTATATGTATCATTGTACCACCCATTCTCCACCTTTAGACTCCATAGTATCTTTATATGTATCATTGTACCACCCATTCTCCACCTTTAGACTCCATAGTATCTTTATATGTATCATTGTACCACCCATTCTCCACCTTTAGACTCCATAGTATATTTATATGTATCATTGTACCACCCATTCTCCACTTCTTCTCTTAAGTAGTGAAGAACAAACTTGGTGATGTTTTCTTTGTCTAGAGTAAGGCCACACTAAGTGTTATAGTTGCCAGTGAGTGTATCTGCTATTTCATTGCCGTGTACACCGGAGTGCCCTGCACAGCACACCCAGTTTAGCGAAAACATTTTAGAGCCATCCAAGAGATGAGTCCCCTCCTGTCGCAGACAGTGTCTGCCAATCTTATGTAGCATACTTATGAGTCAATTACCGAGACTGTGTGATCCACGTTCTGTGTAACCGACCATGTTATCGCCGCCGTTGTTGTTTCTATCTCCATTCTCGTGCTGGAAAACGTAATGCTACAAATGCCAGATTCCTTAGCCACTTCTCTGTCAAGGTCGTATGCCACATAACTCCAACCACTACGCTGTCCGCGGGGTACAGAACCATCTATGTAGATAAGATCTTGAGACGACAGCGCTTTTTCTTATGGATTCATATATTTCAATCTAGGTAGCTCCATAGGACCAGCTGCACCACTCCCTGCCAAGCTGAATGATTACTTTGTTTAACCTCTTTTTCTCTGCTGTTACTTCTACCCAAACCTTGCCAGCCCTAATGGCAGATACATACTTTCCTTATGAACTCCTCCACCTAGTCATCCAGGATTTTCCGGGCCTCAAGAACACCTCAAGTTGTGGGTAGAAGAACAACGAAGTGGTGCAATGAAGAACAACTAAAGTAGTGGGTGGAAGAACAACGAAGTGGTGCAAGCAAGAACTACTCAAGTTGTGAGTAGAAGAACAATTAAGTGGTGCAAGCAAGAACTACTCAAGTTGTGGGTAGAAGAACAACGAAGTGGTGCAATGAAGAACAACTAAAGTAGTGGGTGGAAGAACAACGAAGTGGTGCAAGCAAGAACTACTCAAGTTGTGAGTAGAAGAACAACTAAGTGGTGCAAGCAAGAACTAATCATGTGGTGAATAGAAGAACAAATAAGTGGTGAGAAGTAGAACAACCAATTGGTGGAAACAAGAACAACTCAAGTGATGGTGACAAGCGAGAAAGATGAAAAAAGCTAGACAGATCATGAGCTAGAGATATCCACAACGTTCAGTGAAAATGTCGAACAATGAACTCCGTAGGGAAGACAAACATATAGAGAGTGTCGTGGAGAACAATGGAATAGAAATGGAAAATATAAGCAGGACGTAAAATAATATGTGAAGGAAGGCAATACATGAGCTTTTATGTGTGAATGATATTTTTGTATTTAATACTCCTAACAAAAAGGTCAAAGATTATCAATCTGAGAGTTTCCGGGACGAAATATTCAATTTTTAACTACAATGATGTTCAAATTGTGAAATACGTTTCCTTTTAATGACTGATAATGTATAATAGAAGACGCATGGGTATTGTATCTTCCTTGAAAGACACAATTGATCAAATCATCTAAAGTATCAATGATAAATAACTGTGTGTTTAACCGGACACCATAAGACTAGACGTAATGTAACGGGCAAGAAGACACGAACACAATAACAGAGATAATTCACAGTTGAACAAAACAAATTATTTCTAAGGTCAGAACAAACAGAAACAGCACACAGAAGATAATACCAATTAATAAAGAGGATAAGATAGAAATAGTAATTGAGTTATTGAGTTATTTGCGGGTCTTCATCATTGCACTCCGAACATGTCCATAGGTGCTCAGATCCCCTCTTCAGCAATTCCCTCAGTGCCCAGCGACTGACGACTCCAGTTCTATGTTGGTTGATAAGTCTTCTTACACGGCCACCAAGTGTCTCATTTCTGGCTGTGCTCAACTTAACTCCCATTTCCATCATCCGAAGAAGTGACGGGGATCTGCTTTTGTCAAAGTCCTGTGCTCTTCCCACATCTCGGAGGGCATTGATGATGTCCGCCCGATCCATTGGTTGCCCGTCTTCAACGACAGCGCTGCTAGCCAACCTGTCCAGTATAGACGTTGTTCTTCTACTATATAAATAGTAATGAACGGCACTGTTCGATACAACCTTATGTTTAAACAGAAATACATAATGATTACGCGCAATGTACATTAGAAACGATTTCATTTATTTTGTTAGAAAAGGTGGGCCAAAGCTCTCATCAGATCTTGGACTGATGGAGACCAGCGACTCATAGCTGAATGTTGACCTTAGGAACAGTCTATCTATCTATCTATCTTTCGTTCGCCTGAAGTATTGTCTATATCTGCAATGTCGTTTCCTGTATAAATTTTACTGTCTTTTGTAATTCTTGCAGTGGCCCATATAGTTTTGTCTGTAGTGTTGTATCTATGGGCCAATGGATTTTCCTGAGTCTACTATATTCAGGAACAGTGAATCACAAATTATTTTAATCGTACCTCAAATATAGATTTCTGTAGTTTTACTAAGCCCTGCGGGCTGGAAAGAGGGAAATCCTGGAGTCACCCAAAGTTCGTGACGTCTTCATCTATGCGAGCTTTAGGCGGCTCCTATCATTTTACCCATAACCGCTCCAGCTCGTAAAGATGAAACCGTCATAAACTTTGGGCGATTCCTTTCAGTTCGCAGGCCTTGTTTATACTGTCGATGACTGTGTTCTACCACGGCATTATAGGCCTAGGAAAAATAAACTGGTCAAGAGAGTAAGGATGACTAGGGAAGGCAACCCTGTAATCTAAAGTACTGCGACGAGCGTAAAGCGCGTACACCGCAGATTAAGTCAGTCTCAAAATAACAAATCTAAGTCAATTTGGTGTGACGTGCTGAAGTCGGATGTGCTGGGCCAAAAGACACAAATATTACAGTTGTACTGAAAACCACAATACAACGAAAACACGCCCACTAAACGTCCTTTTAAGGGCGGATGACGAAGAAGTGTACTCCTTTGGTCATCGGGCGAACGCAAGCTAGCAATTTGGCGTGCCATTTTTAAGTGCGAATGAGTAAGAGAACAAACGTCAGGAAAGCTCTGAACTAGTTATATTAAATACGATACAGCTCTTCATTCTAACGTTCACAATTACTTAAAAGTTCAACTCTGACTCTGCTAGATAATAAAGTGATCGTCTGATATACACCTTTCGTGCTGTATGTTCAAGAGTGGTACCAACTGTGTTCAAAGTTGCGTTCATCAAAAACCTCGCACCGTGCAATCTGAGACATTTACAATTTCTGATACAGCAAAAAATAAGAAAGATATTAATAAGTTTTTGACAATAGAAACCAGCAAACGAGTTCTTAAATGTTATGTTGAGCTAATCTTAACATCGCTCTCTCTCTCTCTCTCTCTCTCTCTCTCTCTCTCTCTCTCTCTCTCTCTCTCTCTGCGATCAGGACTCAATCAGAGTAGGATTCCAGACTCTCACATGAAGTCAGCTGTCAGGTTAAGTGTGTTGATCGCCCGCACAGACAGAACATCACAATTAGAGTCTGCCAGATCCACTATGATTGAATACCCGTTAATACGTTGCACTGTGTTCTGCGCCAGTGGCCCAGTGCATCCGATTTCAGCCAGCATTTTATTCAGATTTGCTTTCCTTAGCCTTTGATTGTCCCCAATGTTCCTGCAAGGCAGCAGATTGTCTTTTCTGTAGGGGGATTCTGGCCTTAGATGGTCGGCCCTCCCAGGTTTACGAGCACCATCTGCCCGAGTCACTAGAGGTGACTAACACAGACATGCACACACAAAAATATGAGATGTGACTAACACAGACATGCACACAAAGATATGAGATATGACTAACATAGATATGCACACACAAAGATATGAGATGTGACTAACATAGACATGCACACACAAAGATATGAGGTGTAACTAACATAGATATGCACACACAAAGATATGAGGTGTAACTAACATAGACATGCACACACAAAGATATGACACATGACTAACATAGACATGCACACAAAGATATTAGATATGACTGACATAGATATGCACACAAAGATATGACACATGACTAACATAGACATGCACACAAAGATTTTAGATATGACTGACATAGACATGCACACAAAGATATTAGATATGACTGACATAGACATGCACACAAAGATATTAGATATGACTAACATAGACATGTACACAAAGATATGACACATGACTAACATAGACATGCACACAAAGATATTAGATATGACTGACATAGATATGCACAAACAAAGATATGACACATGACTAACATAGACATGCACACACAAAGATATGAGGTGTAACTAACATAGATATGCACACACAAGGATATGAGATGTGACAAACACAAACATGCACACACAAAGGTATGACATATGACTAACATAAACATGCACACAAAGATATGAGATATCACTAACCAGACTTTCACACACAAAGGTATGACACACGAATAACAGATACACACTAAGATATGAGATATGACTAAACACAGACACACATAAAGATATGAGACATGATTAACACGGACACACCAAGATATGAGATATGAATAACATGACACACACCAAGATATGAACCATGGCTAGCACACACACACACACACACAAGCTAATATATGAGTCATTGCTAGCACAGAAACACATTAAGATATGAACCATGTCTAGCACAGAAACACATTAAGATATGAGCCATGGCTAGCACGGAAATACACTAAGATATGAACCATGGCCAGCACACATACACACACTAAGATATGAACCCTGGCCAGCACACACCCACTAAGATATCAGCCATGGCTATCGCAGACACCCACCAAGATATGAGCTACGACTAGCACGGATATACACTGAGAATTGAGCCATGGCTCAATTCAAGAGAAGCAGAAGAGGAGGTAGTAGAGCAGTGATCGCGATAGGTATCCATTATGCTTGGGTTTGTTGTAGTCGGCAGACTCTTCTTAACGTGGGAATCATCGACATACGAGACGCAGGCCCCGGTTAACTGTTCACAGGTTCCGTTCAAAGAGTTGTCACGAGATTTGAGAGTGCAGTCTGACCAGTAGAACGTTCCCATGCATGTACAGTTCCCGGTTGACTGTTCACAGGTGTCGTTGAAACAGTTGTCCGGGCATTTGAGAGTGCAGTCTGACCCGTAGTACGTTTCCTTGCACGTACAGTCTGCACTTTCCGGGTCACATATGATGTCACAGCCATCAGAACACGTCTGTTCGCACTGTAGCCCAAAATTACCATCGGGACAAGTGTCATTACAGGTATAGCCAGGATATTTACATTGTAGGCATTTTCCAGATTTTTTCTCACATAAAGGACAGACACTGAGACAAGACCTGGAGCAGTCGTGTCCATAGATCCCATGTGAACAGTTGCCGTGACATGTACCGATGATGACGTTGCAGCCTTTGCTACACCCACTACACACTTCACAAAACGACCCAGAATGCCCGTCCAGACAATAGGTGTCTGTAAATGTTTGCACCTCACACACCGTCAGTGCACTGTCGGCCTGCGAAATGGTCGGTGAGAACTCAATCTTAATGTGTGCCATTGGCGTTTGTGTGGTGACTACAATAGTGTTCACAGAAACATTAGGGTATGATATATCATTATACTGAAACACTACGCCGCCACTGTCAGAGAAAGCCTTTAGAGTGACATTCTTTACCAGAATAATAGTGCTAGCTCGATGATAAACTCAAATGGTGTGAATCTTCTGGGGCGTGGCAAAGTTCAGATACCAGTAAACAGGATTGGTTCCACTTCTCAATTTTGTGTGTGTGCAGTCATTGTCATAGAGATTGGTCTTTGTTTTGCCATTAACTGCGGCCTCTGGTCCACATTCGTCTCCTGTATAACAAGCATTAAATGTGTCGGTCTGGTTTGTGTTCTGTTTGAGAACCACATTCCGACCCCCGCCAATGTAGATGGAGCAGATATTTGCAACTATCGCCCCTTCGATCCGTAACTTGTTGATCAGACCAGCCCCAGAGCAGAAGACATCAATCTCGTGCTGACTAACTACAAACCTTGATTCATTGTTACATGATGCAGAAGCATTATTTTTACAGTAAAATTGTCGGGATATGTTAAGTCATTCACATAAATCCTAAACCAGGAGAACGGCAAAGATTGATTGAGAGTTGCCTCAACTGATGTAGAATTTGTGTCCGGATTACATGTGGTGTCGTTGTTATCATACAGGAAAGTAGGTTCAGATTTTTTGGCGCATTTGTTCACGAGATCCAAGTACTGACACTGGGGTCCGAAATATTCGTACTGACAACTGTCTTTATTTGGGAATGTCCCTGTAGTTTTGTCACAAACTGAGTCATTATAGCAGTGACATTGTAACGTACAATTTGCTCCAAACCAACCGTCTGCACAAGTTAGGTCATTAGCTTCCAAGGCCAAGAACGAAGCCAGCAGAATAAAGACTTGATCTACAGCAATGGTTAACCTGAGTACAAACATTTATTATCAAACCCGTGATTACATTTCTAAAAATCGGCCAACTCGCTGTTATTACAGATAGCGTGATGTTCTCTAATAGAATGAGACAATACGTTGGAGACAAGCAAAGTCAACATTGTTTACATCATGGCTAGAACGCAAACAAGCGTCCATCTTGGTGCGTCCCATGACCGTCTTAACATATGAATGTAAATCATGGACAATAGGACAACAGACAAGAAATATAACTGGAGGCTGTAGAAATGTGGTTTTACAGAAGAATATTGAGAATATCATGGACAGCTAAGAAGAGTAATGACAATTTTCTGAAAGAGGCCAAATCAAAAAGAGAGCTAATTTCCAATACTAGAAAAAAACAATCATCATTTTTTGGCCATGCAATGAGAAGGGAACAGCTGGAATATATTGTGAGAACTGGGAAAATTGAGAGACGAGGAGATATAGGGAAGCAAGAGAAAAGATACAAGACAGCCTAATAGAATGACTTGGCAGAAGGTCAACAACAGAAATAATAAATAACTGTCCAGATCGAAAATTGTGGAGAAACATGATCACATACGCCAGCAGGCATGGTACTTGATGATGATGATGGTGATAATAATGATGATGATAATAATGATGATGATGATGATGATCCAACATGGTTAACGTTATATTTAGTCGAAGGCCCCGGTAACACTGCTAACAAATTAAAATGCAGAATTTCTCAACCGCCCGTGCCAGTGGAATCATCCGAATTAATACGCATCTTATTGAAGGATCTAAACAAAGAAAGTCAGCTGCAGTTCTCATCATAGCAGCTACATCATCATTATCATAATGTGGCATACCGGATGGTGTAGGCGGTCATGTCCCTTCACAAACTTCTGTCTGTCGTGCATCGTTTCAGTTCTATTGTTGACTGTATACCATGCCATGACACCAAGCTATCCAGTATTTTCTCTCTTTGTTGTCTGCTATCTCTCTTTCCCTGTATTTTGCCAGTTGTAACCAATTATCCCATCTTTCCTCTTCTCATGATGTGCCCAAAAAATGATGATTGTTTCTTTCGGATGTTTCATTGGAGCTCACTCTTTGTGTTGGCCTCTTTGAGAGTTTTCTCATTGGTCTTTTTAACTGTCCAGGGAACTTTCAACATTTTTCTGAGAAATCCCATCTCTGTGACCTCTAATCGCCTTTTCATTTGTTTGTCTACTGTCCATGATTCGCTTCCATCGTCAGAATTGGCTCTATATAGCACCGATGAACTCTTTCTCACTTCTATTGACATAGATTTGTTGCATAAGATGTTTTTCATTTTCTGAAATACTATTTTGGCCTGAGCTATTCTGCTTTTTATTTCTGTGGTGCATCTTCCATCTGTTATATTGTTCCAAAGTATTTGACGCGTTGCACTTGTTTCAGATTTGTACTGTTTATTTTTATGCTGCATGATGGTGATGATTGTTCCTTCGATACGACCACTGCTTTTGTTTTCTTACTATTCAGACTTAGACCTTTCTTGTTGCTTTCTTTTATTATTATGTCTATCATTACTTGTGTTTAATTCTCTGTCTCTGCTATTAAGACTGTGTCATCCGCATCTCGCAAATTATTTATGTTGTGACCGTTGACTTCAATTCCTTTTATATCTAGTATTGATCTCATAATATTTTCGTTATTAAGTGAAAACAAATCTGGCGACAGTTGTCTGACTCCTTGTTTTATATATTGGAACTCTACTGTTTGGTTTCTATTTCGTATGGCAGCTTTATGTTGACAGTATATGTTTTTTTAGCAGCTATAATACACGCCTCAGTGAGAGACATCACCGCAGTGCAAAATATAGACAAGTGGAACACTATTAAAACAGGTAAATGAATTTAAATATTTGGGAACTTTGTTAACCTCAGACGGAAGATGTACAAAAGAGGTGAGATGTAGAATGGCTCAGGCAAAAGCAGCTTTCCAAAAAATGAGGAAAATACTATGCAATCCATTTTTGACAATAGAAACAAGAAAAAGAGTTCTTAAATGTTACGTAGAGCCAGTCTTAACATACGGATGCGAATCATGGACAATAGGACAACAGACAAGAAAATCACTGGAGTCTGTAGAAATGTGGTTTTACAGAAGAATGTTGAGAATACCATGGACAGCTAAGAAGAGTAATGAAGAGGTTCTGAGAGAGGTCAAAGCAAAAAGAGAGCTAATTTCCAATGTTAGGAAGAGACAATCATCATTTTTTGGCCATGTAATGAGAAGAGAACAACTTGAATATATTGTAACAACTGGAAAGATTGAGGGACGAAGAGATAGAGGGAAGCAAAGAGAAAAAAAATAACAGACAGCTTGAGAGAATGGCTCGGCAGAAGGTCAACAACAGAAATGATAAATAGCTGCCAAGATCGAATGTTGTTGAGAGATATGATCACCTACACCACAGCAGGCCCGGTACTTGATGATGATAATACACGCCAAAAGACATAAGGCTTAGCGGCACCGAAAGTGAACGCAGCTGAACTGTCCCTCGTCATACGATATCATCATTCATCGTAAGCAATCGGAATATCGAATTATGATCAGGATGAAAAACACAGCTCACACGGTGTGCACAGAGCGCCGAACGCAGTATCTCTGGCAGCATTCCAGACTTGGAATATGAGAAAACTGCAACAAGGAACACTTTTCAAACTGAGCATCAACGGTTCCTGCCGCCTATCCGCCATATCCAGCATTTGTTGTGAGATAGCTTAAAATGGAGACCCTGCCTCGTTAACTTGACCTTGATCCTTCCAGCACCGCGTGACGTCACATAGGGCTTGTAGTGTTCTTCAATATCCAGCTTTATTCTTGACAAGATGTTCAATCTTATCTAATGAATCTATGCCTGCCAACTTTGCTTCTCTTATAAGTGTTCTTTTTAGTGTCTCTTTAGGTCTTTCTATTATCCTGTATCCTGATGTATCCCATAAAAGAGTCTGTTTTAAAATTCTTTTATTGTCTCTTCTCAGCATATGTCCGACATATGTCCATCTTCTCTAAAGTTTGCTACAAGTCAACCAATCCCAATTTCCTTTTCATGATATCCATTTCTATCGGTATCTGATATGTCCTTTACTGAAAGTTTTAAATTATAATTTTGTTTGAACATCTATATATATTAAGAAGCTGCCATAGGCTTATATTTATGACAGACTATTACAGAGTTATTCTTTTTATCCATCCATGTTTCTGAACCATAGAGTTGGGTAGTATTGGATGGAATACCTCCATATTATTTGCAGAACAACATGGCTTTTATCAATGTGGCCACTGGCTCGGATATTTCTTTAAAATTTATCAAAACACCACAATTGGAACCATGATGACTCGTTTAGACAAGTGATTAATGAAATTAGACATGACTGTGACATTTAACATGTACTCCCTGCCGGTTTAAAAGGTCGTTTTTCACAAGTCTCCTCGATACATGTATCATTTTCATAAAGATCTGGAGTTATCTCAAAGATAAGCACAATCTCTCTGTGACGAACACAAACCAAATCCGTTATACCAACAACAATTATTCGATTAGCCCTGGTCAATATTACAGAAGTCATTCTTTCACGCTCCAGCTGAGACTACGGATTACCATTAGCTGCCAAGATTAAGAGTTCCGCTGACGGACAAATAACACGCGATGTTAAACACCCGTAATAATACGGCTCTCTACAAGCATGTACAATAAAAGAACACATACTGTTTTTCACGAGTAGCTGATTCTGAATTCTTCTGTTTGTGTAAGCTCTTTTATTGTTTTCTTAACGCATTTTCCTATCAAAAGATTTCATATTAAGGAAGCCTTTATTTTGTGCTAATACTTTCTGATGGGTCATTGCATATTTGGTAAAACTGAGCATGTTACCGTGATATATCATCTGACAATTTTATTGAAGCGAAAAATTAGCAAAAATGTTTGAGATATTTTCTAAAAAAACTTTGAGCTGTGGAGTTAATTGTGCTTGACTTATTTCTGGACATGGATCCAAGAATTGACCTGACTGTTTATGAATGTAGTTCCATATAAGCGTAGACGAGTTTGCTGTCAATATCTATAAAAGGCTTGTAAAAGATAAGTCAACTTTGAACTCGACCCACTTAGGCCAACGACTCAAAAGTTGGTCAAGACAGTACTTACATCGTCCTCAAGTTTCGAAAGAGACTTTTTTGACACAGTAAGAATAGTCATGATTATCGCACTTGTGAGTATTTCTGATAAAGAAGGTGTTGTTTTATAATACGCACTAGGAGAAACAAGCCCCAGCTTCAGAAAGAGCCCGGAAATCAAGAAGTCCTCTGCATTAACTGGATCCAAGCGCTAACAGCGTGAGGTCACAAATACGTAATTTTGTACGCGACTCATTGTCTATATCTAGGTGGCTTTGTACGCAACTCATCGTCTATGTCATGGTGGCTTTGTACGCAACTCATCGTCTATATATATAGGTGGCTTTGTACGCAACTCATCGTCTATATAATGGTGGCTTTGTACGCAACTCATTGTAGGTATCACGTGGCTTTGTACGCAACTCATCGTCTGTATCTAGGTGGCTTTGTACGCAACTCATCGCCTATATCTAGGTAGTTTGGACGCAACTCATCGTCCATATCTAGGTGGCTTTGTACGCAACTCATCGTCTATATCATGGTGGCTTTGTACGCAACTCATCGCCTATATCAAAGTGGCTTTGTACGCAACTCATCGTCTATATCTAGGTGGCTTTGTACGCAACTCATCGTCTATATCATGGTGGCTTTGTACGCAACTCATCGTCTATATCATGGTGGCTTTGTACGCAACTCATCGTCTATATCATGGTGCCTTTGTACGCAACTCATCGTGTATATCTATGTGGTTTTGTAGGCAAAGCAATGCCTATATCAAAGTAGGTTTTTACGCAATTCATCGCCTACATCAAGGTGGCGTTGTACGCAATTCATCGCATATATCTAGGTGGCTTTGTGAGCAATTCATCGCCTATATTTAGGTGGCTTTGTACGCAATTCATCGCATATATCAAGGTGGCTTTTTACGCAACTCATCGTCTATATCTAAATGGCTTTGTACGCAACTCATCGTCTATATCATGGTGCCTTTGTACGCAACTCATCGTGTATATCTATGTGGTTTTGTAGGCAAAGCAATGCCTATATCAAAGTAGTTTTTACGCAATTCATCGCCTACATCAAGGTGGCTTTGTACGCAATTCATCGCATATATCTAGGTGGCTTTGTGAGCAATTCATCGCCTATATCTAGGTGGCTTTGTACACAACTCGTCACCTATATCTAGGTGGCTTTGTACGCAACTTATCGCCTATATCAAGGTGGCTTTGTATGCAACTTATCGCCTATATCAAGGTGGTTTTGTACGCAACCCATCACTTATATCAAGATGGCTTTGTACGCAACATAATGCCTATATCTAGGTGGCTTTGTACGCAACTCATCACCTATATATAGGTGGCTTTGTACACAACTTATCGCCTATATCAAGGTGGTTTTGTACGCAACCCATCACTTATATCAAGATGGCTTTGTATGCAACATAATGCCTATATCTAGGTGGCTTTGTACGCAACTCATCACCTATATATAGGTGGCTTTGTACACAACTTATCGCCTATATCTAGGTGACTTTGTACGCAACTTATCGCCTATATAACGGTGGCTTTGTAAGGAACTTATCGCCTATATCTTGGTGGCTTTGTACGCAACTCATCGCCTATATCTAGGTGGCTTTGTACGCAACTCATCATCTATATCTAGATGGCTTTGTACGCAACTCATATTCTATATCTTGGTGGCTTTGTACGCAACTCATCACCTATATCTAGGTAGCTTTGTACGCAACTCATCACCTATATCTAGGTGGCTTTGTACGCAACTTATCGTCTATATCAAGGTGGCTTTGTATGCATTTCATAACCTATATCTAGGTGGCTTTGTACGCAACTCATCACCTATATCTAGGTGGCTTTGTACGCAACTCATCGCCTATATCTAGGTGGCTTTGTACGCAACTCATCGACTATATCATGGTGGCTTTGTACGCAACTCATCGCCTATATCATGGTGGCTTTGTACGCAACTCATCGCCTATATCATGGTGGCTTTGTACGCAACTCATCGCCTATATCTAGGTGGCTTTGTACGCAACTCATCGCCTATATCATGGTGGCTTTGTACGCAACTCATCGCCTATATCTAGGTGGCTTTGTACGCAACTCATCGACTATATCATGGTGGCTTTGTACGCAACTCATCGTCTATATCATGGTGGCTTTGTACGCAACTCATCGACTATATCATGGTGGCTTTGTACGCAACTCATCGCCTATATCTAGGTGGCTTTGTACGCAACTCATCGACTATATCATGGTGGCTTTGTACGCAACTCATCGCCTATATCTAGGTGGCTTTGTACGCAACTCATCGACTATATCATGGTGGCTTTGTACGCAACTCATCGACTATATCATGGTGGCTTTGTACGCAACTCATCGACTATATCATGGTGGCTTTGTACGCAACTCATCGACTATATCATGGTGGCTTTGTACGCAACTCATCGACTATATCATGGTGGCTTTGTACGCAACTCATCGACTATATCATGGTGGCTTTGTACGCAACTATACGAGTTTTTGTATTGTAATTGTATATGATGACCAAAATTGTATAAATAAGATATCTCTAGTTAAACCCATACATTACAAATATATGCTGCTGGACTTCCTTCACTCTTTATATGCTGCTGGACTTCCTTCACTCTTTATATGCTGCTGGACATCCTTCACTCTTTATATGCTGCTGGACATCTTTCACTCTTTATATGCTGCTGGACATCCTTCACTCTTTATATGCTGCTGGACATCCTTCACTCTTTATATGCTGCTGGACATCCTTCACTTTTTATATGCTGCTGGACATTCTTCACTCTTTATATGCTGCTGGACATTTTTCACTCTTTATATACTGCTGGACATCCTTCACTCTTTATATGATGCTGGACATCCTTCACTCTTTATATGCTGCTGGACATCCTTCACTCTTTATATGATGCTGGACATCCCTCACTCTTTATATGATGCTGGACATCCTTCACTCTTTATATGCTGCTTGACATCTTTCACTCTTTATATGCTGCTGGACATCTATCACTCTTTATATGCTGCTTTATACACTCTTTTAATGCCCTAAACAATCAAATAAATATAATTTATTTAAACAAAATCAAATAAAAACATTGAAAAATACGTTTACACTTTACAGCAAAAAAGGCAAAGCTATTTGTATGGCATTTTGCCGTTATAGAGTTCCCCCGGTGGGGTTTGAGGGGGGGGGAGGGGTGGAGAATTGTGGGACATTTACATTATTTGCAGTATATAAACCGTTACAGTACAAGGTTTTACAGTATATAATAAAATATATAATAATAAAATATAAAATAATTTTAAAATTATCGTTTGTATTTAGCTCTCCGAGTGTAGCTTTGCACTGGAAGCCCTCCTGCAGCTGAATTTCTGAAAACAAGAAAGTTGATATCATCTCTGAAAACGTCGCAAGTTGATATCATCTCTGAAAACGTCGCAAGTTGATATCATCTTTCAAAGACAACAAAAGAGCTTTATATATCTATCCAGTTCACAACAAAGAGGCCAAGGCAATTGTACTAATCAAATGCAGAACAAACTGGAAACAAAGGCTGCAAGTAAACAACTATCAGAACTGGATCTACAAGTTGTAAATGGACGTTCAGACTATCCAGTAACATCGGACAGAACAAGTCACAACGGGCACCCAAGTCAATTATTTGCCATATCAAATGCATATAATTAACAGTTTTCAATTTTTTTTGTATACCTTTCATAATTTGTTATTGACAATTTGTTGTTTTTTTTAGTCCTTAAAATGTTAAGGATCACTATCTATAGTTATTGACAATTATGTCTTTGTTGTTTTTAAGTTCTTAAAATGTTAAAGATCACTACCTAATCAATATCATGAACATTTTGAGTATTTTTGTGGGTGTCAAATTTAATTGACTCAATTAGTCAGTGTAGTCAATAAAGTATTACATTCTCCACGGCTAGAGAGTAACTTAACCGATGAATGACATGAGCTTGTTTCACCCTCATTCTTCTCATTGACTTTGTTACAGAATAAAAATATCACAATGTAAGTTCATTCATTAATTTATTATATTTCAATTATAAAAATGATATCTATCTATTTAATTTATCATCAAAACGTTAGTTTATTTACTTCAGCAATCAATATATGTTAAATGTGCCATTAAAATGTCTTTTTTTCTTTTTACATTGTTGATATAAAGTGCTGCCGCGTTGATTTGTGGTTAAGAGTTCGGGCTCCGTTGACCGATAAAGTTTGACGACCACTGGACTAAGAAACAACTACCGATATCTATAGCAGTCATTTAAGGCCTGCGAGCTTAAAGGATTCACCAAAAGCTTGTAAGTTTTTCAGCTTTGGGAGCAAGGGTAAAAATTAATTACCCCCGCCATGCCAAGTGGCGTATAGGGAATATGGTGATAGTGGCCATAATTTTACAGTCCTTCGGCATATGATTTTTGGGCTAATGTGGTCGGTATTACGCCCGTGCCGCTTTACTTTCCCAGAAAAAAATCCGGTAACCATTAAAGCCATCGATTGGGATTGAACCCTACCTCTTGTCCTTTGTAGTCCAGTTCACTAACCACTGAGCTATCGCGGCTCTCTGGGAGCAAGGGTGGCTGTGGGTAAAACGACGTCAGCTGTCTATAGTTAGCTTAATTGGAGACGTCACAAACTTTGGGCTAATTCAGGATTTTCCTCTCAGCATTCAGGCTATAATAAAACTATAGATGGCTGTGGAAACAATCAAAACTTACAAGAACTAGCAGTAAATCGTCAACCGTGGAGTACTATGACTTCCGCCTATTGTATCGTCTTCGGCGCGATAGAAAATGAGCGTACACTACGTGGACACAGCACTGAGCCTCTGGATTCAACCTTCCAACAGATTTCATAAATAAGATAATGCTGGAATAAATAGTTGATGTAATTATTATTCCTGTGAATGAATTAACTACTCCAAGCATCTCCCTCACTATTTATCTCTCTCTCTCTCTCTCTCTCTCTCTCTGGCTCTGTCATATGTGGGCACACATAAAACACGCCTTCTCGTTGAAATGTGTAATGAAGACTGTCGTTCTATTTGTATTTAAACGTAACGATTATTTTCAACGAAAGTGAGAGCTCCCATGTACCAGCATTTGGGCCATTTCAAAATCTGGAGTGCATCGTTTTCTCAAAGATTCGTCCCACTAGTATCAAATATCACCTAGAGTGGTCTAGATTTTTCTACTTGGTTCTAAATTTGAATATCTAACTAAAGCTATTTAATTTTGTTTAACAAAAGTTATAAAGTTGTTCGCTTTTGGCAAATATTGGATTATTGTTCTGCTTAATTAACCCAAAGTGGTCACCTTTCAAGCTGTAACCTACTTTCCATTGAATGTCCAGGGTTGATAGTTCAGAGTTCAGGACCCGCAGCTAATTCCTACCTCCTGGGTGGTTAAACACTTTTAAAAGTTGAGTTTCTTATATATCTTTTGTGATAGACCAAAACGGGAACAACATCAGATATGAAGATAATAAAATGGGTAGTCTAAACAGTAATGCATGAACAATATTATGTCGGAAATACTTTGCAAAAAAAACAGATATGTTGGCTAACACATGACTATGGTACTATTTGAGGACAAGATAGAAGATGTATATAACTGTGTTGAAAGCAGGTGTAGTGTCACTTCCCAGGTGTAAACTGTGACACATCAAATGACCGTTTCAGAAAGAACGGAGAAGTGTAGTTTTGGGATGTAACTAATAATACTTGTAGAATTACATTTCACCTGTTTCAGAACTTCATGAGTCGGAATTTGATCTTCAGACGGAAGTACCAATTATCCTTGTCGCTCTGTCTATTTTGGTGAAGTTCCGATGTTTTAAATCTTTGAAGCTATCGTTCCTATTCTTTCTGTTTTCATATCGCCTCTAATCCTCTAACACATTTTTGTATAACTGATTTTAACCAGGTTTAATAACAGTGCGATGTTGTCTTATCATCTCAGAAGACCATTGCACTATACATTTCTTTTTCCTCCTATTTTTTCGCATTTTGTTTAGGGTCTCTGTTGGCTTGTGGTGATCATACTAAAAGATGTCACCTCATACCATGTAGTTACTAAATGTAAGTGTAACACTGCTTTTTATGTACCTGTCTCGCAAGTCTATAATGATCCGCATAATTCTATTCCTAAATCTGTCCGTTCTGTCTCCGTCTTTCCCGATTTATTTTTGCTTTACCAGAGTTATTGTTCTTTGAGCAATTTGTGCTAGTAGCATACGTCATCAAAATCATCATTAACAATAAAGACATTGAGATTATAACAAACTTTGAATATCTGGGATCTGTAGTAACTAACAAAGGATATTTGTCAGAAGGAATTGTTTTTTTTTTTTTTGGTGCGTTCGCCAGCCATTACCTCTGACGAAGTCCCTAGAGACTAGGAACTGAATTTTGCGTGTTAATCCATTTTTCCATGGCAGCCGTGTGTACAGGGGTCCCTCGCCGCACAGGCAGATAACTCCGTCTTCGGAGAATTTGTTTATATCAATGAGTGATTGACGTTTCAAGCCGGGTCTCGCTGTTGAGACCAGGGGTGGTTGCCGCAACCATAAATAAAAATCCCAACTGGTTCAGCCGGGATTTGAACCCACAACCTCTCTGTCTCGTGGCCGGCGTCTTGCCTCGAGACCAACAAGTCCCCCGTCAGAAGGATATCAAAAGAAAATTAGCAATAGCAACACACAGAAAGATTAAACTCCTTGAAGAACTTATGACATAATACCAACAAGGCAGAGAAATTAAGATTTTTGAGGACTTGCATCTTCTCGATAGCAATATATCGTTGAAAATCAGGGAAAATGTCGCAAAGAAATAAAAAATTGATTCATTCAAAACAAATATTACAGAAAAAATCCTTAGGATGCTTTGGATATTGATAAAGAAAAATGAAGAAATAGTAATTGACTTAAACATACAAAATAACTGGCTTATAAAAGTATAATCTTACAGAGGCAATTAAAATACTAGACCACGTCGAAAGACTCAGCAGGAGGGAACCAACAATAATAGAAGGCACAGTTCCTGGAAGTCGCTGTAGGGACAGTTCCTGGAAGTCGCTGTAGGGACAGTTCCTGGAAGTCGCTGTAGGGACAGTTCAAGAATAAGGTGGTTTCAAGACATCTAAAACGCCTTGAACTTTATAACAAAAGAAGTGGCAGATCTGGTTAAAGAAAGATGTTCTTTAAGGCGGGTTACAATGATTTCAAGATTCTGTAAAAGACATGCGACACGATGATGATGACCATAGATCCGTCCAACCAAACAGAGACATCTGAATTCATGAACTTTCTCTAGAAAAGCAGAGAAAAACATTTTGTCACACCTCGTGACGTATGGCAGATACGATGTTAGTGCAATTATTTTGTAACCACTGGATCATGCTTGGCTAATGTTTGCACTTCGCAAGTGGCTGTACGTCCTTCCATAAAGCTGGCATCCATTTTAATTCTGAATAAATCTAGCAGCTCTCGATCACGATGACCGCTCGATCACGATGGCCGACCATGTTTCATACTGGGGAGCCAGCTGAGGCCATCTTCGTTGCTGTCGCTAGTGTGTGGCGAGGTTGTTTCATATTGAGGAGCGAGCTGAGGCCATCTTCATTGCTGTCGCTAGTGTGTGGCGAGGTTGTTTCATATTGGGGAGCCAGCTGAGGCCATCTTCGTTGCTGTTGCTAGTGTGTGGCGACATTGTTTCATATTGGGGAGCCAGCTGAGGCCATCTTCATTGCTGTCGCTAGTGTGTGGCGAGGTTGTTTCATATTGGGGAGCGAGCTGAGGCCATCTTCATTGCTGTCGCTAGTGTGTGGCGAGGTTGTTTCATATTGGGGAGCCAGCTGAGGCCATCTTCATTGCTGTCGCTAGTGTGTGACGACATTGTTTCATATTGGGGAGCCAGCTGAGGCCATCTTCATTGCTGTCGCTAGTGTGTGACGACCATGTTTCATACAGGGAAGCCAGCTGAGGCCATCTTCATTGCTGTCGCTAGTGTGTGACGACCATGTTTCACACAGGGAAGCCAGCTGAGGCCATCTTCATTGCTGTCGCTAGTGTGTGACGGCCATGTTTCATACTGGGGAGCCAGCTGAGGCCATCTTCATTGCTGTCGCTAGTGTGTGCCGATATTGTTTCATATTGGGGAGCCAGCTGAGGCTATCTTCATTGCTGTAGGTAGTGTGTGGCGATATTGTTTCATATTGGGGAGCCACCTGAGGCCATCTTCATTGCTATAGGTAGTGTGTGACGACCATGTTTCATACTGGGGAGCCAGCTGAGGCCATCTTCATTGCTGTAGGTAGTGTGTGGCGATATTGTTTCATATTGGGGATCGATCTGAGGCCATCTTCATCGATATCGCTAGTGTGTGACGACCATGTTTCATATTGGGGAGCCAGCTGAGGCCATCTTCATTGATATCGCTAGTGTGTGACGAAATTGTTTCATATTGGGGAGCCAGCTGAGGCCATCTTCATTGCTATCGCTAGTGTGTGACGACCATGTTTCATATTGGGGAGCCAGCTGAGGCCATCTTCATTGATATCGCTAGTGTGTGACGAAATTGTTTCATATTGGGGAGCCAGCTGAGGCCATCTTCATTGATATCGCTAGTGTGTGACGAAATTGTTTCATATTGGGGAGCCAGCTGAGGCCATCTTCATCGATATCGCTAGTGTGTGACGACCATGTTTCATACTGGGGAGCAAGCTGAGGCCATCTTCATTGCTATCGCTAGTGTGTGGCAACATTGTTTCATATTGGGGAGCAAGCTGAGGCCATCTTCATTGCTATCGCTAGTGTGTGGCAACATTGTTTCATATTGGGGAGCAAGCTGAGGACGGGATCTAGGTACCATAGAGTTGTTCGCTATACAAAGGAGATAATGTGTCGATTAAACAAAAACTGTAATATATCCATTATTCTGACATATAAGTTGCATTTTTCTCGGACTATTTGTCATTAATTTAGTTTAACCAGTGTAGATCGCCATTCAAAATATCTTTATTGACATTGTTAACTCTCGATATTACCAATCATGTCATCGATGTTGTTTGCATAAACCAAGTGTAACATCGTTCTACCTCAAATACTTGTCAACAACAGTAGCCAACGATTCTAACCAACAAGATTAACCAACAATATAATCAACAATACTAACCAACAATATAATCAACAATACTAAGCAACAATACTAACCATCAATATAATCAACAATACTAACCATCAATATAACCAATAATATAACCAACAATATAATCAACAATACTAACCATCAATATAATCAACAATACTAACCATCAATATAACCAATAATATAACCAACAATATAATCAACAATACTAACCATCAATATAATCAGCATTAAAATCAACAATACTAATCAACAATATAATCAGCATTATAATCAACAATACTAACCAACAATATAATCAACAATATAATCAACAATACTAACCAACAATATAACCAACAATATAATCAGCAATATAATCAACAATACTAACCAACAATATAATCAACAATATAATCAACAATACTAACCAACAATATAACCAACAATATAATCAACAATATAATCAACAATACTAACCAATAATGTAACCAACATTATAATCAACAATACTAACCAACAATATAATCAACAATATAATCAACAATACTAACCAATAATATAATCAACATTATAACCAACAATACTAACCAACAATATAATCAACATTATAATCAACAATAAAAATCAACATTATAATCAACAATACTAATCAACAATATAATCAACAATACTAACCAACAATACAATCAACAATATAATCAACAATACTAAACAACAATATAATCAACATTATAATCAACAATACTAATCAACAATATAATCAACAATACTAATCAACAATATAATCAACAATACTAAACAACAATATAATCAACAATACTAATCAACAATATAATCAACAATACTAAACAACATTACTAATCAATAATACTAACCAATAGTAGAGAAACAAATGAAAAGACGATCAGAGGCCACCAAGATGGGATTTCTCAGAAGAATATTGAAAGTTCCCTGGACAGCAAAAAGACCAATATTAGGAAGAAACAATCATCATTTTTTGGCCATGTAATGAAAAGAAAACAGCTTGAATATATTGTAGCAACTGTGAAAATTGAGCGACGAAGAGACAGATGAAAGCAAAGAGAAAAAAATACCAGACAGCTTAAGAGAATGGCTTAGCAGAAGGTCAACAACAGAAATGATAAATAACTGTCGCTATCGAAAGTTGTGGAGAGACATGATCACCTACGCCAGCAGGTATGGTATTTGATGATGATGATGATGATGATGATGATGATGATGATGATGATGATGATGATGATGATGATGATGATAATGGTGATGATGTTGTTGTTGTTGTTTGTCTTTGAGTTTTGATAAAGATCCAATAATTATATGTCCCTCTTAGGAAGTGCTCGTCGATGGGTGTAACTAATCCAAATATTTCAATGTCTGCTACAGTAAGGACATGGATATGTTGATAGTTGAACTTTCGAGAAGTCGGTACAGTTAGACAAGATCTCCTTGTGTGTTCACGAAAAAGATTGGAAAATGTAACAGACATTGACTTAGTGTTGTGGTGATAGTTCAGCATGCAAGGACAGTCGAGACATATTTTTAATTGAAATTTGACTTAGCACGCCATCGCTAATTATGGTGTTTGTCGGTTAATTCCCACATCGTGCAGCATTCTGTGGCTCAAATAGAAATCATCAACTATACTCTACAAAAACACCAGGGGAGATATTAAAGTGTTCCTTTAATGACATGTTTAGTGTGTCATGGAACCTTTTCACCTGCCTACTCTGTAGGCACCTAACTTGCAGTTCACCTCAATATGGCTTTTTTCGGTAAGCGTCGGATTTTTCGGAAAGGTAACAACGAAATGGCGCTATCCTGATTACATTACCAAGCAATTTGAAAATGTTTTTAAGAAATATGAACATTAATACAATGGTCGAGAGCCGCGATAGCTCAGTGGGTAGTGAACTGGACAACAATGGATAAGAGGTAGGGTTCGATCCCAATCGACGGCTTCCAGGTTCACCCAGCCTTAAATGGGTACCGGAAATTTGTATGGGAAAGTAAAGCGGCACGGGCGTAATACCGACCACATTACCCCAAAAATCATTTCCTGAAGGCCTGTAAAAATGTATGGTCACTAACACCATATTCCCTATACGCCACTTGGCGTGACAGGGCTCTTTACTTGTTCTTTTTTTTAATACAATGCTCCCTAGATGTTTGTCACTGATACTTTAGTTGCTTATTTGTGTTTTCCCAGAAGTATCAAATGCATATATCTCTTCTATTATACATTCGAAGTTGATAAGGAGAAAGTATGGCTTAATACTGGAGTCTGTAGAAATGTGGTTTTACAGAAGAAAGTTGAGAGTACCATGGACAACTAAGAAGAGTAATGAAACTGTTCTGAAAGAGGTCAAAGCAAAAAGAAAGCTAATTTCCAATATTAGGAAGAAACAATCATCATTTTTTTTTGTCATGTAATGAGAAGAGAACAACTAGAATATATTGTAACAACTGGGAAGATTGAGGGTATGGTAGGAAAGAGAGAGTGAGAGAGATAGAGACGGGCAGACTGAGAGGTCGAGAGAAAAAGAAAGCGAGACAGAGAATGTCCCCCCCCCCTTTTCACTTTACTGTTTATTACATGCATGGACTATATATGCAAGCTAGCCAACCCATCAGAGACAGAGGAGATCAACGAGCTTTTATTTGCAGACGATCAGGCACTAATATATGAAACAATAGATGACCTACAAGAACACTTAATCAAACTCAACAGCTCAGGGACAAAATACAACATGAAAATCAACATCAACAAAACAGAAGTCATGAATGTCGCCAAAAATAAACAGAACATCAACATAACTATAGAAGGCAGACAACTAAAATAAGTAGAGGAATTCAAATACCTAGGAAGTTTAATGACAAACGACAATTCACAAACAGCAGAGATAGAATCAAGATGCAACAAATCTTGTCAAATCATTGGACAGTTATCACCACTATTGTCCAACAAGGCAATAACTCTGGAGGCAAAACGAGCACTATACAATACAATCTTCATCCCGACGTTGTGCTACCAATGCCAGACCTGGACCCTAGATGCAAAAACAATACGAAAAATAACCTCTACAGAGATGAAATGTGTTAGACGAATGACAGGAAACAGTCTGAGAGATAAGATCAGAAATGAATAATTAAGAAAAAAGCTAGGAATAGCCCCCGCCATAGTATATATAAGGGAACAACAGATAAAATGATGTGGCCACGTGACAAAGCAGAAAGATCAAAACTCAACACGACGAGCCTTCAGCAGACGTTGTGAGAACACAAAACCCAAGGGTCGACCACGAAAAAAATGGATCGATGGAATATTAGAAGCACTAGGAAACATAACAGCAGCAGATGCGAACAGAAGAGCAGCAGAGGCGAACAGAAGATCAAAAGACCGCAAATTATATCTCCCTCGACGCTGAAAGGGAGATAAGGAAGGAAAGAAGAAGAAGAAGGGAAAATTGAGGGAAGACTCAATTCGGACGAAGAGATAGAGGGAAGTAAAGAAATAAAATACCAGACAGCTTAAGAGAATGGTATGGTAGAAGGTCAACAACAGAAATGATAAATAACTGTCGAAATCGAAAGTTGTGGAGACACATGATCACCTAGGCCAGATCACCCGGTACTTGGTGATAATGATGTCTTAATATTTAAAAATTATGTTTTTAATAATTGAATATTGCACCCCCGAAACTTTCACGCTGCGCCAGTGTTTGCTGTTTTTGTTTCTTAGCTTTTAGTTGTATGTTATTGGAATATCATTCATACATAAATGTTTACTTTAGCTAAATGTGTATGTTTTGTGTATGATATCACAAAGTGAAACCACTTCTATGAAATACCAATATTAAGAATGAATGGAATGTACGCTCCAGAGATCTACACCCTAAAGGGCGGAAACATGTTCAAGACTATATCTAAAATCCTATTTTTATATTAAGGCGAGCAGTCGTACATAGGACGTGAAGTGAATATTTTTTCCTTTTACTTTTTCTTCTTTAAACTTTGACCGTTCTTATTTACGACAGACCATCACGTGACATGTCACAGATGACGTGTCATAGCACGGTCACGCTACTAGCCCATATATTTAGCTCATATTTATATCATCTTAGTTCCTGCAGCTGTCACAGGAAATGCTTGTCCAGGTAGTTTCGATTTCTTAAAATGCCGGCAGTCAATTCACATTTCACAGACATTTAACAGTCAACAATTCACATTTCATAGACATAATAGTTCAACAATTCACATTTTATAGACATATAATAGTAACAATTCATTTTCATAGACATAATAGTTCAACAATTCACATTTCATAGAAATATAATAGTCAACAATTCATATTTCATATACATATAACAGTCAACAATTCACATGTCATAGACATATAATAGTCAACAGTTCACATTTCATAGACATATAATAGTCAACAATTCACATTTCATAGACATATAATAGTCCACAATTCACATTTCACAGATATACAATAATTCACAAGTGAAACGGAAACAGAGTCTAGTTGAACATCACTGTCAAAAATCTTCAAATAAACATAAACAGAAACCAAATAAAATAATAAATCGTCTAAACAAAATGGAATCAGTGTTAGGCTGCGCGACAGAAATGTAGAGGTAAGTGTGCTAGGATTTGTTAATTAGCAATCCCTGGAAGAGTAACTTTGCTGGTAAGTTGTTTATGCATCAACGACTCTGGAAGAGTAACTTTGCTTGTAAGTTGTTTATGCATCAACGACTCTGGAAGAGTAACTTTGCTGGTAAGTTGTTTATGCATCAACGACTCTGGAAGAGTAACTTTGCTGGTAAGTTGTTTATGCATCAACGACTCTAAAGAGTAACTTTGCTTGTAAGTTGTTTATGCATCAACGACTCTGGAAGAGTAACTTTGCTGGTAAGTTGTTTATGCATCAACGACTCTGGAAGAGTAACTTTGCTGGTAAGTTGTTTATGCATCAACGACTCTGGAAGAGTAACATTTGCTGGTAAGTTGTTTATGCATCAACGACTCTGGAAGAGTAACATTTGCTGGTAAGTTGTTTATGCATCAACCAACACGACTCTGGAAGAGTAACTTTACTGGTAAGTTGTTTATGCATCAACGACTCTGGAAGAGTAACATTTGCTGGTAAGTTGTTTATGCATCAACCAACACGACTCTGGAAGAGTAACTTTGCTGGTAAGTTGTTTATGCATCAAACAACACGACTCTGGAAGAGTAACTTTGCTGGTAAGTTGTTTATGCATCAACGACTCTGGAAGAGTAACTTTGCTGGTAAGTTGTTTATGCATCAACGACTCTGGAAGAGTAACTTTGCTGGTAAGTTGTTTATGCATCAACGACTCTGGAAGAGTAACTTTGCTGGTAAGTTGTTTATGCATCAACCAACACGACTCTGGAAGAGTAACTTTACTGGTAAGTTGTTTATGCATCAACCAACACGACTCTAAAGAGTAACTTTACTGGTAAGTTGTTTATGCATCAACCAACACGACTCTGGAAGAGTAACTTTACTGGTAAGTTGTTTATGCATCAACCAACACGACTCTGGAAGAGTAACTTTACTGGTAAGTTGTTTATGCATCAACGACTCTGGAAGAGTAACTTTGCTGGTAAGTTGTTTATGCATCAACCAACACGACTCTGGAAGAGTAACTTTGCTGGTAAGTTGTTTATGCATCAACCAACACGACTCTGGAAGAGTAACTTTGCTGGTAAGTTGTTTATGCATCAACCAACACGACTCTGGAAGAGTAACTTTGCTGGTAAGTTGTTTATGTATCAACCAACACGACTCTGGAAGAGTAACTTTGCTGGTAAGTTGTTTATGCATCAACCAACACGACTCTGGAAGAGTAACTTTGCTGGTAAGTTGTTTATGCATCAACCAACACGACTCTGGAAGAGTAACTTTGCTGGTAAGTTGTTTATGCATCAACCAACACGACTCTGAAAGAGTAACTTTGCTGGTAAGTTGTTTATGCATCAACGACACTGTAAGAGTAACTTTGCTGGTAAGTTGTTTATGCATCAACCAACACGACTCTGGAAAAGTAACTTTGCTGGTAAGTTGTTTATGCATCAACGACACTGTAAGAGTAACTTTGCTGGTAAGTTGTTTATGCATCAACCAACACGACTCTGGAAGAGTAACTTTGCTGGTAAGTTGTTTATGCATCAACCAACACGACTCTGGAAGAGTAACTTTGCTGGTAAGTTGTTTATGCATCAACCAACACGACTCTGGAGCTAGCCGAAGGCAGGCAGAAACTATTTACAGACAAAAGTGTAGTAGTTGTAGGCAGTTGTGGTTAGTGAACGGCCCCGGTATCACTGCATACGAATTAAAATCCATAAATGCTCAACCACCCGTGCCAGTGGAATCATCCGAATTAACATATCATTTCATTGAAGGATCCAAACAAAGAATGGCAGCTGCAGTCCCCATCATAGCAGCTACAACACACACGCCAAATGACATAAGGCGTAGCGGCATCAAAAGTGAACGAAGCTAGACTGTCCTTCGTTATACGATATCATCATTCATCGTAAGTAGTCGCAATATTAAAACACGATACAGATGATAACCACAGCTAACGGTGGGCACAGAGCACTAAACTCAGTTACTCCGACAGCCAGCCAGACTTGGAACATCAGTAAACTACAACAAGAAACACTTTTCAGACAGAGCCTCAACGGTTCTTGCCGCCTATCCTCCATATTGACCGGAAGTCCAAAAATATAAATTTTTCAAACAGGACAACTAATTTGTATATATCCAGTAACCTTTTGATGCTTGATATCCCCAATAAAAGTAAAAAGAGAGTTATAACAGCAAGAATCTGAAAAGACAAGTGTATCACCATTACCAATACAGACAAGAAAACACATGAAACATGTGAGAGACAAAATAAGAACTGACCATGAAATAGCTATGACAGTGTTTTCATTGATTATATTTATTTCCATTTGTATTTACAATGATCACACACTATATAATATTTATTATCATTTCATTTCAACTACCTTTCTTTATTTATCTTTTTTTCTCTTAGTCCTCCATTTCTCTCTCTCTCTCTCTCTCTCTCTCTCTCTCACACACTCCCCCTATGGACATGTTCGGATTGCAATGATGATGACCCGCTAATAACTCAATAACTCTCTCTCTCTCTCTCTCTCTTTCTCTCTCTTTACTTTGTCACTTTCTTTTTACTCTCTCTTCCTTTATCAAATTTTTCTTCTCTTTTCATTTTTATTTTCCATCACTGACTGTAAAACATCTCTCTCTCCCTCTTTCTTTTTCTCTCAACCTCTGTGTCAGTCTGTCTCTATCTCTCTATCTCTCACACTCTCTCTTTCCAACCATACCCTCTAAGTCACTCTATTTTCTTGAACTAATGTCTTCTGTATTTGTCTCTTTCTCTCGCTCTACGGGTGGCCGAATCGATAACTTGTCGGGCCCTAAACCAGGAGACCGTGGGTTCGAATCCCGGTAGAATCAACAGTCTTTTACTATTTTGGGGGTGAAATTAAAATATAGAACCGAACACCTTGTGGAGATTGCACTGGACAAGCGGCCTTTATTCTCAGGTCCTATAAGTCCCATTCCCCCCCCCCACCAGCCGACCCCAGTGATGGGATAATGCCGTATAGCTTCTCTCTCTCTTCTTTCATTTATTCCTTCTGGTTACTCTTTATTCCATTCTTTTCACGCCTGCTCATTTTTTTCCAGCATTTTTCAGGTGTTCACACATAATCCAACACACATAATCCAACACACATAATTCCAACACACATAATCCAACACTTAATCCAACATACATAATCAAACCCATAATCCAACACATATAATCCAAAACACATAATCCAACGCATATATTCCAACACATAATCCAACACACATATTCCAACACACATAATTCAACACACATAAAAATTCCGCATAACGTGCCGTATTTTAACTCAAGCCAACCATAATGCACCGTAAGCACATATATCTGAAGATAAATACTCGTATTTCTCACAAAATTATTAAACGTAGAGCAACAGTATAACATGTTCCGTTAACAAGAAACAAGTCAAGAATTAATGTTACACAACTCCAGTCACTAACTGAAATCAAGAATTAATGTTACACAATTCCAGTCACTAACTGAAATCAAGAATTAATGTTACACAACTCCAGTCACTAACTGAAATCAAGAACTAATGTTACACAATTCCACTCACTAACTGAAATCAAGAACTAATGTTACACAATTCCAGTCACTAAATGAAATCAAGAACTAATGTTACACAACTCCAGTCACTAACTGAAATCAAGAACTAATGTTACACAATTCCAGTCACTAACTGAAATCAAGAACTAATGTTACACAACTCCAGTCACTAACTGAAATCAAGAACTAATGTTACACAATTCCAGTCACTAACTGAAATCAAGAACTAATGTTACACAACTCCAGTCACTAACTGAAATCAAGAACTAATGTTACACAACTGCAGTCACTAACTGAAATCAAGAACTAATGTTACACAACTGCAGTCACTAACTGAAATCAAGAACTAATGTTACACAACTGCAGTCACTAACTGAAATCAAGAACTAATGTTACACAATTGCAGTCACTAACTGAAATCAAGAACTAATGTTACACAATTCCAGTCACTAACTGAAATCAAGAACTAATGTTACACAATTCCAGTCACTAAATGAAATCAAGAACTAATGTTACACAACTCCAGTCACTAACTGAAATCAAGAACTAATGTTACACAATTCCAGTCACTAACTGAAATCAAGAACTAATGTTACACAATTGCAGTCACTAACTGAAATCAAGAACTAATGTTACACAACTGCAGTCACTAACTGAAATCAAGAACTAATGTTACACAACTGCAGTCACTAACTGAAATCAAGAACTAATGTTACACAACTGCAGTCACTAACTGAAATCAAGAACTAATGTTACACAACTCCAGTCACTAACTGAAATCAAGAACTAATGTTACACAATTCCAGTCACTAACTGAAATCAAGAACTAATGTTACACAATTACAGTCACTAACTGAAATCAAGAACTAATGTTACACAACTGCAGTCACTAACTGAAATCAAGAACTAATGTTACACAACTGCAGTCACTAACTGAAATCAAGAATAAATAAATAGAATCATTTTTCCTGTTTCATGGCGTTGGCAAACACGTCCATCCACAAGCCATTTGTGATTGATCGTTTTGGTACCTATTATATTTTTTGTCGTTATTATCATATCACCAGCACACCTTTTAGGTATCAGTGAAAAGAGAAAAGAAGAAGGAAGAATATCATATCGAAATTACACAGATTAAGACTATGGGTTGTATTCTCCAGTTATCGCTGTGTTCTCAGAGATTTTAAGAGACTGGTCAAGTCCAATTTTTCAAATGAGTCGACTTGTTTGTTAATGCCTGATATAACCAATTCGTTAGCAAGTAATGTATTTTAGTTACTTCTGGACCGGGTTTGTAACCACTGCCAAATCATACACAATATACTTCATGTGTATAGACAGGAAGGAAGGGGATACGAATTACTGGTAGACCAAGAGAGAGAAATCAAGTCTGGTCTGTCTGAGATGTGCATCACGGATCAAACATGTTATTGTTGCTCTCTAGAAGATGTTACTACCAAAGTTGATGACTGGGTGCTGTGTCGGACCATGGACGAGAGCAGTAAGATGAAAGTACTCGATCTTGCCTTGTGTGTTGCGTCTAGAAATGACCGCGTTAGCTGATCATTGATACAGTTATTTATTGTGTGGTCAGCTCTACACCAGGACGGCTTAGACTGATATTGTCTGTAACCAATGAAGGCTGAGTGATCATAGAAGTCAATCAAGTCGGTGGAGGGAAGGAATCGACCGTTTGTTGTCAGTAGATTATTTGCAACTTTACCGCGGCTTCAGATACCAATAATTGTACGGTGTAACTGGTAACAAAGATCACATGCACAGCGCAGCAGACCAATCTAATGTTCTCAACAACCAGCTTCTCTAGTTCTATACTGGGTACAAATAATAATACATAAATATTATTATATGGGGAACTTCCGAGGCGATAATAGGGAATAATAGAACAAAGAAGTATGTGTTAGCACTCGGAAAAATTGACAGACAAACAACAATAGAAAAAAACGAAGAACAATATATGGTCCGAAGTGGGATCGAACCCGTACTCAGTGGCACCGCGCCTTGCCACGAGAAGCCGAACGCTTGGCACACTACCACGCAGCCAACTAAAAAATTGGCTATTGCAGTAGTGTCTTACACGATGACGTACGGGTTCGATCCCACTTCGGACCATATATTGTTCTTCGTTTTTTTCTATTGTTGTTTGTCTGTCAATTTTTCCGAGTGCTAACACATACTTCTTTGTTCTATTATTCTCTAGTTCTATTAGTATGTAAGTTTAACATGTATTTTATCAACCCAATGTTTTCTTTCGGGTTAGCATAATACTGACAATATTAATGTGGTAACAAGAAATAATGGTAGTAACAGCAAATTCGTTACTTTCATCTCGCTCGAGACAGAACGGTTTTATTTCTTCTTCCTCATCGATGATTTCTTGAAATTGATGATCTCTGTTAGTTGGACTGATGATGGACGCAAGTGTAAGATCGTCTTTTCACTCGGAGAAACATATTCTAGTTTACAAATTACAACACTTGTTTCGATACAGGCATCATAGCTTTCCACTCCATAATGCCGCAGTCTCTTATCTCAAAGTTATTGCTTCAACTCATCATCATCAAGTACCGGGCCTGCTGGCGTAGGTGATCATGTCTCTCCACAACTTTCGATCTCGACAGTTATTTATAATTTCTGTTGTTGACCTTCTGCCAGGCCATTCTCTTAAGCTGTCTGGTATTTTTCCTCTTTGTTTCCCTCTATTTCTTTGTCCCTCAATTTTTCCACTTGTTACAATGTATTCCGGTTGTTCTCTTCTCATTACATGGCCAAAAAATGATGATTATTGCTTCAACTATAAGCAACATAATATGGCCTGCATAGTTTTCCGCAACGATTCAAAATTTGCTTCTCAGCTGAATTGTTAGAAACAGATTTACAGCTTGGCTGGCTGTGTGTAAGATGTGCTAGGACAAAATGAGCACTTAGAAGTAAGCACAGTGTCACAGCGTGCACCCAACCAGCGAAATTATACAAATCGGTAGTCATTCATTTTAGTATGTGCTGCAATTTTCAGACAGCTGCATCCGTTTTAAGTTTGTTTGACGTGATAAGGATGTCAGCTCCATCACACGTTTCTTTTGTTGCTTTATATCAAGTTCAATTCTTATCCGCGACATAAGCGTATTTTCATGTCTCTTTTGTTGTTTTATATCAAGTTCAATCCTTATCCGGGACATAAACGTATTTTCATGTCTCTTTTGTTGTTTTATATCAAGTTCAATTCTTATCCGCGACATAAGCGTATTTTCATGTCTCTTTTGTTGTTTTATATCAAGTTCAATCCTTATCCGGGACATAAACGTATTTTCATGTCTCTTTTGTTGCTTTATATCAAGTTCAATTCTTATCCGCGATATAAGCGTATTTTCATGTCTCTTTTGTTGTTTTATATCAAGTTCAATCCTTATCCGGGACATAAACGTATTTTCATGTCTCTTTTGTTGCTTTATATCAAGTTCAATCCTTATCCGGGACATAAACGTATTTTCATGTCTCTTTTGTTGCTTTATATCAAGTTCAATTCTTATCCGGGACATAAGGGTATTTTCATGTCTCTTTTGTTGCTTTATATCAAGTTCAATCCTTATCCGGGACATAAACGTATTTTCATGTCTCTTTTGTTGCTTTATATCAAGTTCAATTCTTATCCGGGACATAAGGGTATTTTCATGTCTCTTTTGTTGCTTTATATCAAGATAAATCCTTATCCGGGACATAAGGGTATTTTCATGTCTCTTTTTTGCTTTATATCAAGTTCAATCCTTATCCGGGACATAAGCGTATTTTCATGTCTCTTTTCTTGTTTTATATCAAGTTAAATTCTTATCCGGGACATAAGCGTTTTTTCGTGTCTCTTTTGTTGCTTTATATCAAGTTCAATTCTTATCCGGGACATAAGCGTTTTTTCGTGTCTCTTTTGTTGCTTTATATCAAGTTCAATTCTTATCCGGGACATAAGCGTTTTTCGTGTCTCTTTTGTTGTTTTATATCAAGTTCAATTCTTATCCACGACATCAGCGTATTTTCATGTTTACTTTAAACATGTCCCGTCAAGGATGTTTAAAATTGATGGACTCTTCAGCAGTGGGAGTTTATACAAGAGACTTAGTATTGTGGCATCACTAGTGTGGACACGATTCAAATACTGCAGAACCTGGGAACGAAGAAAGACAATGCGGCCAACCCTATCACATCCCTGAGCCAAATAGTTATCGGCTCCCGCCGACTCCGTGACTTTAAAAACATTATAGCTGTCTGTACCTTGGCTGCTAAATTAGATAATGGACGATCAAGAGCGATATGACGAAAAATAGTTAATAACGATCTCGCAAAGAAACGCGTCACGTGAGGAGGGTTTGAGAAATGAGCTCAGGACAAACAACAATGGCGACATCTCTTGGCTGCATATTTGTGTAAATCACGTGATTGCTAAATACTTGCTTCGTTCAAGATCTCCGCCATTGACAAACTCTTCCTTAAAGACATCTGCCAGTAAACACAAAAATATGTGCTTATAATAGTTTGCCCAATCTTTGAGTCTCTCACATTAGGATCGAGACATTATATCTACTTTGTTTGAATGGTTCCTGGGCAGTCATTGCGCCAAGTGAGACCCCATGTGGAACTTCAGCTCAAAGGATTGTTGGAACGTCTTCCCGCATATGCTGCACGAGCACGGCCTCTCTTTGACGTGTGTGCGCCTGACGTGGCTGTCGTGGGCAGCATGGGATGCGAATGCTTTCCCGCAGTGCTTGCACTGAAATATACAAGGAAATGGTGCAGTTAACAGAGATAATACAGTTAACAGAGATAATACAGTTTTAACAGAGATAATACAGTTAACAGAGATAATACAGTTTTAACAGAGATAATACAGTTAACAGAGATAATACAGTTTTAAAAGAGATAATACAGTTAACAGAGATAATACAGTTTTAACAGAGATAATACAGTTAACAGGTTATTTACAGTTAACAGAGATAATACAGTTTTAACAGGGATAATACAGTTAACAGAGATAATACAGTTTTAACAGAGATATACAGTTAACAGAGATAATACAGTTAACAGAGATCATACAGTTAACAGTGATAATACAGTTAACAGAGATAATACAGTTAACAGAGATCATACAGTTAACAGTGATAATACAGTTAACAGAGATAATACAGTTTTAACAGAGATAATACAGTTAACAGAGATCTTGTGGTAATAATGTGATATGTCAACGAATCATTTACCGTGTAACTTCACCTAAAGAATATATCGAGCTGCGTGGTACCTATGGTTATTAAACTATGGGGGAAGGAAGTTGAAACAGAAATTAGAGCAGTGAGTAAACTGACAATAGTGACGAAGTAAACATGTCACTTAAAAAATGAAATATTGGAAACTGCTTTCCGTTGATAGCAGACGTAACAATCCAACGCTGCAGCTCAATACAAGTCTCCACAGCGTCATTTTACGATAAAAATATGAGCACGTTAGAAGTCGGAGGATATTTGCTTGTATGGCGAGGGACATGTACTCATACTGAAGACATTCTCAACTAAGTGTTGAGGATTTACCGGAAACAAAACAATGTATTCAGAAAAATTAAATCCTGGAAAATGTTCAAAGATCTAAAGTAGTAGAAAAGCTGGTGAACCCAAAACAAACAAACCAAAAAAGAATGCAAGTCTTCTTCTGGAACAACAACCATAAAAAACGAAATACGCCTTCTGTGTGAATACAAACAAAAAACAAACACAATCTAGAGAAAATCATTTTTCTATAAATCCTTCATTTATCACAAATATTTTAATCTAATGATTATCTTGCTACATTAAACCATGCTAATTAGTCCAAATGAGCTATATAGATATATATGTACGTATATGTACGTATGTATATATATATATATATATATATATATATATATATATATACATATACAGAATGTTAATGTATGCATACTAACTGTTCAGATTACTATTTCACTGCTGTTTAATCTCCATTATAAACTATTTGTTTACAGTCACGGCATATACAATTGACAGCTCAGTAACTGTTTTGATTTCAAAAATGGTACGAATATGGCTGCTGAACTGAGGCAGAAACTATGAGACAGCCGTCACGATCTGGAAAGAGCTGTCAACTTCATGGAAGTTGGACTGCAGATCTGACCTCATGAACTAAATACCAGCCGAAAGGCTTATCCTAAATGGATGGGATAAGTGCAGCAGGTGGAACTGTTGCATCAGTTAAGTAAACGCTTGCATGCCCAATGGTAGGGTGAACCAGAAGAGTAAGATGCGCATTATAGCCCTTTCCGGGGAGCCGCGATAGCTCAGTGTTTAGTGAACTGGACTACAAAGGACAAGAGGTAAGTTCGATCCCAACCGACGGCTTCCTGTTTACCTAGCCTTTAATGGGTACCGGATTTTTTTCTGGGAAAATAAAGCGGCACGGGCGTAATACCGACCACATTACCCCAAAAACCATGTGCCGAAGGTCTGTAAAATTTATGGTCACTAACACCATATACCCTATACGCCACTTGGCGTGACGGGGGTGCTTTACTTATTATAGCTCTTTCCGAGCATCCACAAGGAAGCACATCACTGGAAGGGCATACAAGAAAACAAACCACTGCTGCCTATCAGTTACAGTCGAGAGAAAGAAAGGCTATGAGATAACACCCAGACAGAAACTATGGGCAAGGTGAGCCAACAGCCCTGGCCGGCATCCGCCCTACGAGAAAGACAACTCATATGTCAAAACCAAGATCAAGATGGCCGAAGACAGTGTGTCACAGTGCAGGTTTAGGAAAAAAAATCAGGACACACACACAGATACGAGAACCTATCATGTGACCAGCTCATCGTGTGTCATGATATTGTTCCTACAACTCCACCATCAAACAAGTTCGCGTTTTTCAAAAGACTTCAAAACGTTTTAATTAATGAAAATATGATAACAAAATGCAGTTTACAAGGATAACATGTTAAATGCCATAATTCGAGTGTATATTTCATTCTATAAAGAAATTCGAAACATTTTAAAAACATGTTTATATTGATCAATCTGCTCTGATTAAATTAAAAATAAAATGATACATGCAATTATTTGCATTTTATGGAACGTTTTCATTTACGTTTTTGTGAACTCTTTAATCAAATAAATTCATAGCTGATGTATTTTATCTGTGGGCGTTTATTGACTACTTGTTTCTTCTTTTTTAAGTCAACTCTGTTGACTGTGTTTGTGGATACCTTGAAAGGTTTCTCTCCAGAATGTTGTCGAATATGTGTTCTGAGAATACTTGAGGCTGTGAACGCTTTGTTGCAGTAGACACACTTGTATGGTCTCTCCCCGCTGTGAACCTGGCAAATGAAGAAAATAATTTATAAAAATAGTAAAGTGCGATTTTTTGGCCATGTTAAAAGACACAACAGCCTACTAAAAGTAATCATGGAGGGGAAAAACAAGGTAAAAGAGGCAGAGGCTGATCAGGACTAACATGGTTGAGTAACATCAAAAGATGGACAAACCAGCCTATGACAACCTGCACCTTCCAAGCAAGAGACAGAGAAGAATGGCGCTCCATGGTAGCCAACCTTCGATGCTGAGATGGCACTCGATGATGATGATGATGATGATGATAATGATGATGTGTAAAGAGTCCCCGTCTCGCCAAGTGGCGTATAGGGAATATGGTGTTAGTGACCATAATTTTCATGGATCTTCAGCACATGATTTTTGGGGTAATGTGGTCGGTATTATGCCCGTGCCGCTTTACTTTCCCAGAAAAAAAAATCCGATACCCATTAAAGGCTGGGTGAACCAGAAGCCGTCGGTTGGGATCAAACCCTACCTCATATCCTTTGTAGTCCAGTTCACTAACCACTGAGCTATCGCGGCTCCCAAAATAATTTATGACACCTGGTAAATGGGCTAAAAAATAGATTATTTAAATAAAAGATCGACCTAAAACCACTCAATATAAACTCAGGTGATCAAATCAATCAATCAATCAATAAGTCAGTCAAAGACCTTTAGACCTATTTTTGGAGCATAGGCCACGGACAAGGTCTCTCCAATTATCCCTATTCTTGGGCATTTTTGCTACTTTTCTCCAATCTATGTCTAAGTACCTAAAGATGTCCATGAATGCTTCTAATGTGTTTTTGGGCCAATCTGACTTTCTCTTCGCTTGTGGGTTATTTCATGGTGACTGTTTTTGCTATGCCGACAAAAGGTTTTCTTTGTGTTCATTCAATCCATCTCCATTTCCGATCCATAATCTGTTGTTTGATGGGACCTTGCTTTGTTTGTTCCCAGGTGTGTTTTCATTTCTCATATTGTCATAGCATCTAATGTTCAGAATGTTCCTCGTGCAGTTGTTTATTCGTGTTTGTAATTTTATTTTTATTGTATTATTCAATAACCATGTCTTTGAGCCGTATAAAAGGATTGTTTTTATATTTGTATCAAATAGTTTTATAGAGGCGAAGGCACGCCTCCCAGCACCAGAGATGGAAGTTGTCAGCGACCCACAACTTCTAGCTTGCGCCAGGAGCGGTGAACCAAAACCATCCAGACCCTGCTCCACCTCTCCGTGGTGCCTCTAGTAACAGACTAACCTGTCTAGTCTGGCAAAGTGCGTAGTGATCGAAGAGGGAAGACAACCAGGTTAACAAATATTACATGCTGAAGTCGGATGTGTTGGGCTGAAAGGCGCAAATATCACAGTTATACTGCAAACCACAACACAAGGCAGGCACGCCCACTTAACGTCCTTTTAAGGGCGGATGATGAAGAGGTATACTCCTTTAGTCATCGGGCGAACGCAAGCAAGCAAATAGTCTTATCTTTGTGCTTGTTTTCGTGTTCTTGCTGTCCTTATTTTACTAAATTGGATGAAAGCTGTTCTTGTTTTATTTATTTTCTACTTAATGTTTCTGTCAGCTCCCCCTCTTATATCGATAACGTTGCTAACAATATGTCAAATAATGCACTTCCTCCATTGACGCACCTTCAATAATGTTGGATGATATCATGCATTGTTACATTTCATTATCAGTGTTTTATCAAAGCTAATCTGCAGCCTCATTCTGGCACAGTCTATTTTTAGTTCCTGTAGCTTGTCTTATATTTCGTCGTGGCTATGTGCAAGGAGTGCAACGCCATCAGCAAAATCCAAATCTCCGGTTGGTCCCAGAGTGTCCGCTAATTTCCATTTCTTTTGTCCTAAGTGGTGATCTTAATCCAGTCTATTGACAATAGAAATAACAAGGATAACAATCCTTGACACACTCATGTTTCTACTTTAAAATATTCCGTGAATCACCCACCATGGACCACTATTCTACACGTTGTTTCTTTATACGTGGTTTTTTATAACACTCATATGTGATGTGTCTTTCCAAACAAATGGCTCAAAATATCCACACTATTTCAGTAAATTATTTTCAGAAAGGAAAAAAAAATAAAACACAGGCGCTAGCCATTATTATATTGATTAGGAAATGATGTATACTGATGATGAAGATAGTGCGTGTAATAAAGATAATAAATAACAAAGAAGAAAGTAATGACATGAAATATGATAATATAATAACGTCGACAATGTAAAACAGAAAATTGAAGCCTTTGAAATGTGGATTTATTGAAGAATAGGTAAAATTGGGTGGAAAGAAAAGAAAATAAACGAGGAAGTCTTACAACAACTAAAATGAAAAGAGAACTACTAAACACAATAAGAACAAGACAAATGAAATTTTGGAGGCATGTTAAAAGACATAACAGCCTAATAAAAGTAATACTGGAAGGGAAAATACAAGGTAAAAGAGGCAGAGGCAGACCACGACTAAATTGGAGGAGTAACATCAAAAGATGGACAAGTCAATCTATGACAATCTGCAACATCAAAGCAAAAGACTCAGTGGAATGGCGATACATGGTAGCTAACCTTCGATGCGGAGACGGCACTCAATGATGATGATGATGATGACGACAAAGTGGAATTATATAATGACGTCATGGCACTTACACGCATCGATGCGGAGATGGCACTCAATGATGATGATGATGACGACAATGTGGAATTGTTTAATGACGTCATGGCACTTACCCGCATGTGTTTGTTGAGACTGGATGACTGGCTGAAACTTTTGGCACAAACTAAACATTTGTGAGGCCGGTGCTTCTCGTGGACGTGCAGTATGTGTATCCTGAGGCGGTCCCGCTTCTCGAATGATCTGACATAAATAAGTACATCTTACTATCACGCTCATCGCTGCAATCTGTATAACTTTCTGTGTCAGCTTCATCATTCTTAATGTCATCATTTAACATCTTAATCAACATGATCATCATGAGTATTACCTATCTTAATCATAATTAACATCTTAATCAAATGTATCATTTTCATCGTTAGAATATTTATAATTGTCGTCTTTTTCTTCATTACAATTGTCATTTTTATCCTTTAATTAGAATTCTTGAGCGTACGAGTGGACGATACCAAGCTATAGAAATGAGAACAATAGGAAGCGCAGCCTATATGGTGTAATTTTATTATAAAGAAAGACAAAAATAACACTTGAAGTGAATACAGCTTCATAGATATGTTCATGTTTTGTTAATAAAATACTAAATGTAAACAATGTCCCGAACCATATAATGTTGAGATGTGTGAAGTATTTACTTCTTTACTATTGTGTTATTTGATGTTAGTCGTCGGATAATCTTCAACGTACATCGTACAACGGCCCATAAGTGGTGAGGTCTCATCCTCAGCAAATTACGCAGCATGAAAAGACTGAGAAATATAACCGTGCTCGTTCACGTGTTTTCCTTTGTTCTTTATGTAGCTCTTGTGAGTTTAGGCAATGCATCTCGTGATTTGAAGATATGGTAGTGGTACCAGGCTGCAGATTCATGAGCATCATCAAAATCTTCATCTCGTCCTACTTCATTTAGGGGATATACAATCTTCCCACAGCATGACGTCATTGTCCAACACCATGACGTTGACAGCATAACGTTTGACAACGTGAAGATGCCCAGTTATAGGCAAGTGGAAGTAGGTAATGTCCAGCTATGATCGCTCTGATAAATCAATATCACACTTTCCTGACTTAATATTACCATCAAAAATTCTAGTCTTATAGTTGAGACTTCATTCAGTCACTGAGTGCCGTCTCCGCATCGAAGGTTGGCTACAGTGGAACGCCATTCCACTCTGCCTCTTGCTTTGATATTGCAGATTGTCATAAGCTGGCTTGTCCATCATTTGATGTTACTCGTCCATGTTAGTCACGGTCTGCCTCTGCCTCTTGTACCTTGTATTTTCACTTCCAAGATTACTTTTAGTAGGCTACTATGTCTTGTAACATGCATTTTGCTTAGTAGTTCTCGTTTAATTTTTAATTGTTTTAAGACTTCATCGTTTGTTTTCTTTTCTTGAGACTTAATAGCAAATTAGAAAGAAAAAAAAAGCCCCGTTCAGTCACATGGCGTATAGAGACTGGGATGTTAGTGCCCAGAATGTTTAGTGGAAATATGGTCAGTAATACGCCTTTTCCTTCCTAGAAAAATCATGTATCCACTGATGGCTGGGTTAACCTGGAGGCCGTCGACTTAGATTGAACCTGATCCCTTGTCTATAGTAACCGCGGAGCAACCGTTAATTATCAATAAGAAAACACAAATTCAACTTAAATGAACCTTTACCAAATCGTGAAATCTGGTCACTATTTATCCCGGAAGCTTGGTGGACCACAGGGGCTATTTGCAAACCTCGGGTGATGAGCCACTAACGGAAATCAAACCCAGGTCCCCAGTCGGTGATCGAGAGAATACTTTTTGCAGCTAAACTTTCATGGTTACCGTAGAACAATTAAATATAGTTACTTTGTTTCTAATGTATAACAGTTACGTATAGTTACTTTGTTTCTAATGTATAACAGTTACACATAGTTATTTTTTTTCTAATGTATAACAGTTTCGTATAGTAGCTTTGTTTATAATGTATAACAGTTACGTAGTTACTTTGTTTCTAATTTATAACAGTTACGTATAGTTACTTTGTTTCTAATGTATAACAGATATGTATTGCTACATTGTTTCTACGATACAACAATTAGATGTAGTTATTTTGTTTTTAAATCAGCCAGTGAGTTTTTGTTTGCTGTTGTATTTTCATTTGAGATATTATCATATAAAAGACTCGAGTACATTGATGATGGTTCTGTATACAAGAACAAGTACTAACGTCACAAGGCGAAATGCTCCATGACTGCTTTCTGAACCACAGCCACGAAAACGAAAAAAGAATAGGTTTGTACTAGTTTGTAGTAAGAAAAAGAATAGGTTTGTACTAGTTTGTGGTAAGAAAAAGAATAGGTTTGTACTAGTTTGTAGTAAGAAAAAGAATAGGTTTGTACTAGTTTGTGGTAAGAAAAAGAATAGGTTTGTACTAGTTTGTAGTAAGAAAAAGAATAGGTTTGTACTAGTTTGTGGTAAGAAAAAGAATACGTTTGTACTAGTTTGTAGTAAGAAAAAAAATAGGTTTGTACTAGATTGTAGTAAGAAAAAGAATAGGTTTGTACTAGTTTGTAGTAAGAAAAAGAATAGGTTTGTACTAGTTTGTGGTAAGAAAAAGAATACGTTTGTACTAGTTTGTAGTAAGAAAAAAAAATAGGTTTGTACTAGTTTGTAGTAAGAAAAAGAATAGGTTTGTACTAGTTTGTAGTAAGAAAAAGAATAGGTTTGTACTAGTTTGTAGTAAGAAAAAAAAATAGGTTTGTACTAGTTTGTAGTAAGAAAAGAATAGGTTTGTACTAGTTTGTAGTAAGAAAAGAATAGGTTTGTACTAGTTTGTAGTAAGAAAAGAATAGGTTTGTACTAGTTTGTAGTAAGAAAAAGAATAGGTGTGTACTAGTTTGTAGTAAGAAAAGAATAGGTTTGTACTAGTTTGTAGTAAGAAAAAGAATAGGTTTGTAATAGTTTGTAGTAAGAAAAAGAATAGGCTTGTACTAGTGTGTAGTAAGAAAAGAATAGGTTTGTACTAGTTTGTAGTAAGAAAAGAATAGGCTTGTAATAGTGTGTAGTAAGAAAAAGAATAGGTTTGTACTAGTTTGTAGTAAGAAAAAGAATAGGTTTGTACTAGTTTCTTGTAAGAAAAAGAATAAATTTGTACTAGTTTGTTGTAAGAAAAGAATAGGTGTGTACTAGTTTGTAGTAAGAAAAGAATAGGTTTGTACTAGTTTGTAGTAAGAAAAGAATAGGTTTGTACTAGTTTGTAGTAAGAAAAGAATAGGTTTGTACTAGTTTGTAGTAAGAAAAGAATAGGTTTGTACTAGTTTGTAGTAAGAAAAGAATAGGTTTGTACTAGTTTGTAGTAAGAAAAAGAATAGGTTTGTACTAGTTTGTAGTAAGAAAAGAATAGGTTTGTACTAGTTTGTAGTAAGAAAAGAATAGGTTTGTACTAGTTTGTAGTAAGAAAAAGAATAGGTTTGTACTAGTTTGTAGTAAGAAAAGAATAGGTTTGTACTAGTTTGTAGTAAGAAAAAAATAGGTTTGTACTAGTTTGTAGTAAGAAAAGAATAGGTTTGTACTAGTTTGTAGTAAGAAAAAGAATAGGTGTGTACTAGTTTGTAGTAAGAAAAGAATAGGTTTGTACTAGTTTGTAGTAAGAAAAAAATAGGTTTGTACTAGTTTGTTTTAAGAAAAAAGAATAGGCGTGTACTAGTGTGTAGTAAGAAAAAAGAATAGGTTTGTACTAGTTTGTAGTAAGAAAAGAATAGGCTTGTACTAGTGTGTAGTAAGAAAAAGAAAAGGTTTGTACTAGTTTGTAGTAAGAAAAAGAATAGGTTTGACTAGTGTGTAGTAAGAAAAAGAATAAGTTTGTACTAGTTTGTAGTAAGAAAAGAATAGGTGTGTACTAGTTTGTAGTAAGAAAAGAATAGGTTTGTACTAGTTTGTAGTAAGAAAAGAATAGGTTTGTACTAGTTTGTAGTAAGAAAAGAATAGGTTTGTACTAGTTTGTAGTAAGAAAAGAATAGGTTTGTACTAGTTTGTAGTAAGAAAAGAATAGGTTTGTACTAGTTTGTAGTAAGAAAAGAATAGGTGTGTACTAGTTTGTAGTAAGAAAAGAATAGGTTTGTACTAGTTTGTAGTAAGGAAAGAATAGGTTTGTACTAGTTTGTAGTAAGAAAAAGAATAGGTTTGTACTAGTTTGTAGTAAGAAAAAGAATAGGTTTGTACTAGTTTGTAGTAAGAAAAAGAATAGGTTTGTACTAGTGTGTAGTAAGAAAAAGAATAGGTTTGTACTAGTTTGTAGTAAGAAAAAGAATAGGTTTGTACTAGTTTGTAGTAAGAAAAAGAATAGGTTTGTACTAGTTTGTGGTAAGAAAAAGAATAGGTTTGTACTAGTTTGTAGTAAGAAAAAGAATAGGTTTGTACTAGTTTGTAGTAAGAAAAAGAATAGGCTTGTACTAGTTTGTAGTAAGAAAAAGAATAGGTTTGTACTAGTTTGTAGTAAGAAGAAGAATAGGTTTGTACTAGTTTGTAGTAAGAAAAAGAATAGGTTTGTACTAGTTTGTAGTAAGAAAAAGAATAGGTTTGTACTAGTTTGTAGTAAGAAAAAGAATAGGTTTGTACTAGTGTGTAGTAAGAAAAAGAATAGGTTTGTACTAGTTTGTAGTAAGAAAAAGAATAGGTTTGTACTAGTGTGTAGTAAGAAAAAGAATAGGTTTGTACTAGTTTGTAGTAAGAAAAAGAAGACTAAGAATGGACACGAAGCAAGAACAAAAGCAATAATGGCAAAAGCGATAATAATAATAATAATAATAATAATAATCAAGTATATTGCCTGCTGGCGTAGATGATCTTGTCTCTCCACAACTTTCGATCTCAAAAGTTATTTATCATTTCTGCTGTTGACCTTCTGCCAAGCCATTCTCTTAAACTGTCTGGTATTTTTTATCTTTGCTTTCCTCTATCTCTTCGTCCCTCAATTTTCACAGTTGTTACAATATATTCAAGCTGTTCTCTTCTCATTACATGGCCAAGAAATGATGATTGTTTCTTCTTAATATTGGAAATTAGCTCTTTTTTTGCCTTGACCTCTTTCAGAACATTCTCATTACTCTTCTTAGCTGTCCATGGTATTCTCAACATTCTTCTGTAAAACCAAATTTCTACAGACTCCAGTGATTTTCTTATCTGTTGTCCTATTGTCCATGATTTACATCCATATGTTAAGGCTGGCTCTACATAACATTAAGAACTCTTTTTCTTGTTTCTATTGTCAAAAATGGATTTCATAGTATCTTCCTCATTGTTTGGAAAGCTACTTTTGTTTGAGCCAAATAATAATAATAATAATAATAATAATAATAATAATGATAATAATAATAGCAAGAACTAAAAATGGTTCGTGTAACTTAATGTAAATACCTTGTGCACAAATGGCATGGGTACTTCCTGTCGCCTTGGTCCACACACCTTGTATACTTGAGATGCTTGTCTCTATAGTACTTGTACGCGAACACCTTCCCACATCTCTCACAGTTGTAACCCTCACTGGCTAAACGGAAGGTCCCAGGAAATCAACACAAGTCATGTGACATGAGATAATTAAACAAGTAACAAATGCCTACATGTATAGTCATTTCTGTCATGCTATGTTTTTTTATTTTTATTTTTTATTAATCACTCAAGATAAGCACCAACAGCATACAAGAGAAATGAGTAAAAATGAATAATAGTAATGCATTAAACAACATCTGGAGGAAAGTTGGAATACTTGGTTACAACTGGAAAAATAGAAGGAAAGAGAGATCGCGGACGACAGAGAAAGAAAATACTGGATAGCTTGGTGTCATGGCATGGAAAACAGTCAACAACAGAACTGATACGATGCACTGTAGATAGAAGATTGTGGATGGATATGATCGCCTACGCCAACAGGTATGGCACATGATGATAATTAAACAACATCAGTGGAAAAGAATAAGACAAATACCATAAAAAATATAAACTTAATGAACCACAAAAAACATAAATGTGACGAAAAGGAATATGTAGGCAACCTCAAGATAAGCATCAAATGCATACAAGAGAAATTAGTAAAAATGTATAATTGCAATGCATTAAACAGTATGGAAATAGTCTTCAACGGTATCAGTGGAAAAGAAAGTGCAAAAAATAAAAAACATAAATGAGACGGAAAGGAATACGTAGGCAACCTATCAAAGAAAAATATATCAATAAGTGATTTTATTTCCTTCCTTATGTTTGTGTATTCAAACATATACAGATACACTAGAGAAAGAAGAAACAATTAAGCTAAGAGAGATTAAGAATTTTAAAATAAAAATGTCTAATCGTGAGAGACTAAATGAAGTACTACTTACAACTAAAACAGCAATGGAAGACGTCAATAGGACTACTTTTGTTATATGTTTGGTTTGTCGAAAAGGAATGATTCCGTAGCTACAATAAGGGGAGAGAAATCACTACTCGCATAGTCCTAGCAACGTGCTCTGGGTTATTATCCATAAGGATAATAAATAGATACAAGAGAAGAAAATAATACAATGTAGAAAGCTGGAATTTGGAAAGGTGGTCATTCCAGCAAGAGGCTGCATAGATGATGTCTTTACTCCTTGTAAACAATAAAATAATGCTCAGAATTGAAGAAAGAAATGTACATATTTTAACGATTGTTATTTTCTTCTGCGTTCATTTGGAGACTACCATTATCCATCGTCCACTCTTAAAAGAACGTTAAAGGTAAAAGGTAAAGTACGAGACTTGAACCGGCGTCTTAGCACGCGAGTTTACACCCATATGTGCTCGGCCGCCTATCCAGAAATGTTCGGAGATTTCTGTATAGTGTCGCTTCATGCATCGAAACTCAGATGCGAAGCGACAGTCCTCACCTTCTCAGGGTAATACCCTGGTACCCATTTCTGCCAACGGCTGGGTCGACCGTGGGGGTATTTTTTTTTCTCCAACCACGAGTAGAATTCACACTGCTCCCAGCGGGTATCGAACACAGGTTGTCCGAACGTCGGTAGTCCAGTCGGGTGTTTTCCCAACTAGGCTACCGAGGCCCCCAAAAGAACGTTATGTAGTCGCAGACGCGTTGAGTTGTTGCTTACAGCAAGTTGCAATATTTACGCTTCTCTGTCCAAAACGTGATATTTTTGAGTGCACTGGGTTGCTTTCCTAGTCGATCCCCTCTCGCTTGGTCAGATGGTCAGTCTCGTTTCAACGCCGTTGCTTTAATTTTTAAGTAGGATCTTGATCAGCTAGTGTTCGTATGCAATTATCTGTGAGTTGTTTTCCACTTTCAGCACAGATGTCGTATTACACCTTGACTCCTGCCACTTTCACAAAGGTTAGTGGTAACGTGACATATAAAGAAATGCATCCTGTGTAAATTAGAATCTAAGGAATTGCCAACGAAATAGTAACTAAAGTCAAAAAGTTTGTCTACCAAATTTAAGTGTAGAATCGTCTTATTTGTCAGTAATGCTACAAGAAATAGAGAAATTCGATAGATAACAACCTTCTGGACAATTGTGGACCATGTGATGAACAAAAAGAACATTGACTAGGAACATGAACAAATCTCTCAGTAATGGACAATTTAGAATCTATAAATGACATTACACTATTTTCAATTCCTACCAATATTCTTCTTCTTCATCCCGTGAACCTCGGGGTTGTCGTGGTACCGCTAACAGACTTCGTCAATCTTCTCCATTTATCTATGTCTTCACTTATTCCTTGGGGTTATACAAAGTTGAGACTTGTTCATTCTTAGATGCAATCTTCCGATATCTTTCTCTTCCTACCTTTCCCTCTCGTCCCTTCCCCAGTTTTCTAGCGGAATGGTCCTAGATCAGGCGATCAAGAAACGTGGACAACCCATTTCATTGTCCGCTTCTACCAATGTATTCAAGACACTTAGATCAGGCGATCAAGAAACGTGGACAACCCATTTCATTGTCCTCTTCTACCAATGTATTCAAGACAAAACAGACAATTTGCACAATAAAGTAAATAGTTTGATGTTTGAAAAGACAGTTGTCACGACGGTTAATTTGAGACCCCCTACAACAAATCAAGAGAAAGCTGCAGCAAATACCCACAAAACTGATGGAGAAAGGCCGGAGAAAAAAAGCAAGTAAATCTCCTTCATATTCCTAGAGAAGAAATACGTAAATATAAAGTATGTTATTTTGTTTCATTTTTTTTTCAGATTTTACTAATTTTCTTACAATTGATTCTATAGGTGAATTCTTGTTGCTATTGTTTCTTAGAAGGAGACAAGGCCGGGTACCGCGGGTACACCTTACTCGTTCTGTGGATGGATCTGTCTGTCCAGGATTGGCAAATTCAGCCACGAGAAAAAAATGTTCAGTAAAGCAGCACTCAGTATGAGACAGTAATGCTTTACCAAACTACTTACTTATCATGATTGTTTACTACCAACTGTCTGTCAAGACGCCAAAAGCTATATTATGTCGTATTAATATTATTACATCTATTACCCACTTTAGTATAGCATCTACACATTAACAAACAACGACACTCACTGTTAACCTCTTCCTGGGCTCCGCCATCAGCCACTTCCTTCAATGCTACGGGCACGCCCATGAACTGTAGATAACAGTCGCCATACCAAACGAGCAGCTCTGTTCCCTGAGGGATGTCCTTGCAAGCCTCGTACAGGATCTCCCCGTCCACCTGTAACCGATAGACAGAACGAGACAAAAATAAAGGTTAATGTATCCGGCTTATCATGAAGTGTTAGTGACGTCATTGTACTAAGAATTAGGTAATTTTGGTGTGATAGTTTTGAATGTGATAGATGTGGTCGTTTTGGCTAGTTTCTATCCTTGCTGCATTTCCTTCTCAGATAATGTCTCCGGTACCCATTAATGAAGGCTGGGTGGACCCCGAGAGTCTTACATCGGAAAACAATTTGGTTTCAATTGGTATTTGTTTTTCATTCGCCAGCTTTTACCTCTGACGAAGTCCCTAGAGACTAGGAACTGAATTTTGCGTGTTAATCCATTTTTCCATGCAGCCGTGTGCACAGGCGTCCCTCGCCGCACAGGCAGATAACTCCGACTTCGGAGGTACTCATATTTTTTCTGTCGATGAGTAAGTGACGTTTCAAGCTGGGCCTCGTTGCTGAGACCAGGGGTGGTTGCCGCAGAGAGAAATCATTAAAAAAAATCCCAACCGGTGCAGCCTTGGATTTGAACCCACAACTTCTCTGTCTCGAGGCCGGCGTCTTGCCTCGACACCAAGCAGTCCCCACAATTGGCATTTGGCTCGGGTAGGTAGACGAATTCACTAACCCCAACGCTACCGATTCACAGAGCAAGAATAATAAGTGTTTATGTGGCTTGTGGACATTGCTGTTATCTATCGAAAGTTATTGAATAGTAAGTGTTTTCGTGGCTTGTGGACATTGCTGTTATCTATTGAAAGTTATTGATTGAATAGTAAGTGTTTTCGTGGCTTGTGGACATTGCTGTTATCTATCGAAAGTTATTGAATAGTAAGTGTTTTCGTGGCTTGTGGACATTGCTGTTATCTATCGAAAGTTATTGAATAGTAAGTGTTTTCGTGGCTTGTGGACATTGCTGTTATCTATCGAAAGTTATTGAATAGTAAGTGTTTATGTGGCGTGTGGACATTGCTGTTATCTATCGAAAGTTATTGAATAGTAAGTGTTTATGTGGCGTGTGGACATTGCTGTTATCTATCGAAAGTTATTGAATAGTAAGTGTTTATGTGGCGTGTGGACATTGCTGTTATCTATCGAAAGTTAGTGAATAGTAAGTGTTTATGTGGCTTGTGGACATTGCTGTTATCTATCGAAAGTTATTGAATAGTAAGTGTTTATGTGGCTTGTGGACATTGCTGTTATCTATCGAAAGTTATTGAATAGTAAGTGTTTATGTGGCTTGTGGACATTGCTGTTATCTATCGAAAGTTATTGAATAGTAAGTGTTTATGTGGCTTGTGGACATTGCTGTTATCTATCGAAAGTTATTGAATAGTAAGTGTTTATGTGGCTTGTGGACATTGCTGTTATCTATCGAAAGTTATTGAATAGTAAGTGTTTATGTGGCTTGTGGACATTGCTGTTATCTATCGAAAGTTATTGAATAGTAAGTGTTTATGTGGCTTGTGGACATTGCTGTTATCTATCGAAAGTTATTGAATAGTAAGTGTTTATGTGGCTTGTGGACATTGCTGTTATCTATCGAAAGTTATTGAATAGTAAGTGTTTATGTGGCTTGTGGACATTGCTGTTATCTATCGAAAGTTATTGAATAGTAAGTGTTTATGTGGCTTGTGGACATTGCTGTTATCTATCGAAAGTTATTGAATAGTAAGTGTTTATGTGGCTTGTGGACATTGCTGTTATCTATCGAAAGTTATTGAATAGTAAGTGTTTATGTGGCTTGTGGACATTGCTGTTATCTATCGAAAGTTATTGAATAGTAAGTGTTTATGTGGCTTGTGGACATTGCTGTTATCTATCGAAAGTTATTGAATAGTAAGTGTTTATGTGGCTTGTGGACATTGCTGTTATCTATCGAAAGTTATTGAATAGTAAGTGTTTATGTGGCTTGTGGACATTGCTGTTATCTATCGAAAGTTATTGAATAGTAAGTGTTTATGTGGCTTGTGGACATTGCTGTTATCTATCGAAAGTTATTGAATAGTAAGTGTTTATGTGGCTTGTGGACATTGCTGTTATCTATCGAAAGTTATTGAATAGTAAGTGTTTATGTGGCGTGTGGACATTGCTGTTATCTATCGAAAGTTATTGAATAGTAAGTGTTTATGTGGCTTGTGGACATTGCTGTTATCTATCGAAAGTTATTGAATAGTAAGTGTTTATGTGGCGTGTGGACATTGCTGTTATCTATCGAAAGTTATTGAATAGTAAGTGTTTATGTGGCTTGTGGACATTGCTGTTATCTATCGAAAGTTATTGAATAGTAAGTGTTTATGTGGCTTGTGGACATTGCTGTTATCTATCGAAAGTTATTGAATAGTAAGTGTTTATGTGGCTTGTGGACATTGCTGTTATCTATCGAAAGTTATTGAATAGTAAGTGTTTATGTGGCTTGTGGACATTGCTGTTATCTATCGAAAGTTATTGAATAGTAAGTGTTTATGTGGCTTGTGGACATTGCTGTTATCTATCGAAAGTTATTGAATAGTAAGTGTTTATGTGGCTTGTGGACATTGCTGTTATCTATCGAAAGTTATTGAATAGTAAGTGTTTATGTGGCTTGTGGACATTGCTGTTATCTATCGAAAGTTATTGAATAGTAAGTGTTTATGTGGCTTGTGGACATTGCTGTTATCTATCGAAAGTTATTGAATAGTAAGTGTTTATGTGGCTTGTGGACATTGCTGTTATCTATCGAAAGTTATTGAATAGTAAGTGTTTATGTGGCTTGTGGACATTGCTGTTATCTATCGAAAGTTATTGAATAGTAAGTGTTTATGTGGCTTGTGGACATTGCTGTTATCTATCGAAAGTTATTGAATAGTAAGTGTTTATGTGGCTTGTGGACATTGCTGTTATCTATCGAAAGTTATTGAATAGTAAGTGTTTATGTGGCTTGTGGACATTGCTGTTATCTATCGAAAGTTATTGAATAGTAAGTGTTTATGTGGCTTGTGGACATTGCTGTTATCTATCGAAAGTTATTGAATAGTAAGTGTTTATGTGGCTTGTGGACATTGCTGTTATCTATCGAAAGTTATTGAATAGTAAGTGTTTATGTGGCGTGTGGACATTGCTGTTATCTATCGAAAGTTATTGAATAGTAAGTGTTTATGTGGCTTGTGGACATTGCTGTTATCTATCGAAAGTTATTGAATAGTAAGTGTTTATGTGGCGTGTGGACATTGCTGTTATCTATCGAAAGTTATTGAATAGTAAGGAGCCGCGATAGATCAGTGCTTAGTGAACTGGACTTCGAAGGACTAGAGGTCTGGTTCGATCCTGATCGACGGCTTCCGGGTTCACCCAGCCTTAAATGAGTACCGGATTTTTTTGTGGGAAAGTTAACCGGCACTGGCGTAATACCGACCACATTACTCCAAAAATCATGTGCTGAAGGTCTGTAAAATGTATGCTCACTAACACCATATTCCCTATACGCCACTTGACGTGACGGGGCTCTTTACTTTACTTCTTGAGTAGTAATTCTTGTTTTTATGATTATTGCTTTAGTTTTTGAGCGTGATGGCTTAGTTTTTATGATTATTGCTTTAGTTTTTGAGCGTGATGACTTAGTTTTTATGATTATTGCTTTAGTTTTTGAGCGTGATGACTTAGTTTTTATAATTATTGCTTTAGTTTTTGAGCGTGATGACTTAGTTTTTATGATTATTGCTTTAGTTTTTGAGCATGATGACTTAGTTTTTATGATTATTGCTTTAGTTTTTGAGCGTGATAACTTAGTTTTTATGATTATTGCTTTAGTTTTTGAGCGTGATAACTTAGTTTTTATGATTATTGCTTTAGTTTTTGAGCGTGATAACTTAGTTTTTATGATTATTGCTTTAATTTTTGAGTGTGATGACATAGTTTTTATGATTATTGCTTTAGTTTTTGAGCGTGACGACTTAGTTTTTATGATTATTGCTTTAGTTTTTGAGCGTGATGACTTAGTTTTATGATTATTGCTTTAGTTTTTGAGCGTGATAACTTAGTTTTATGATTATTGCTTTAGTTTTTAAGCGTGATAACTTAGTTTTTATGATTATTGCTTTAATTTTTGAGTGTGATGACATAGTTTTTATGATTATTGCTTTAGTTTTTGAGCGTGACGACTTAGTTTTTATGATTATTGCTTTAGTTTTTGAGCGTGATGACTTAGTTTTTATGATTATTGCTTTAGTTTTTGAGCGTGATAACTTAGTTTTTATGATTATTGCTTTAGTTTTTGAGCGTGATAACTTAGTTTTTATGATTATTGCTTTAATTTTTGAGTGTGATGACATAGTTTTTATGATTAATCTTTAGTTTTTGAGCGTGACGACTTAGTTTTTATGATTATTGCTTTAGTTTTTGAGCGTGATAACTTAATTTTTATGATTATTGCTTTAGTTTTTGAGCGTGATGACTTAGTTTTTATGATTCTTACTTTAGTTTTTGATCGTGATAACTTAGTTTTTATGATTATTGCTTTAGTTTTTGAGCGTGATAACTTAGTTTTTATGATTATTGCTTTAGTTTTTGAGCGTGATAACTTAGTATTTATGATACTTACTTTAGTTTTGATCGTGATAACTTAGTTTTTATTATTATTGCTTTAGTTTTTGAGCGTGATAACTTAGTTTTTATGATTATTGCTTTAGTTTTTGAGCGTGATAACTTAGTTTTTATGATTCTTACTTTAGTTTTTGAGCGTGATAACTTATTGAATCCATTTTTAACACCATGTGTTAGGGGAATACTCAAGGACATCACAACCGAAATTAAATTCACTGGACTCTTAGCAGAAAAAGAAAAAAAAAACCTGAGCGAAATGGGATGTGATGTGAACAACCGAAAATAAGGTCAGAATAATTCCCGAAACTGTATACATAAAGAAACAACATGAAATAATTTCGTAACACGATAAGACAGAAATATCAAAATACAACGCAAAGAACCTTCAATAAACTGTTTGAGAACATCAAATTTGGAGTCGACCACAATAGAATTAGATTGATGAAATATTATAAATATCATGGACAATAGGACATCAAACAAGAACAAAATAGGAGTCTGTAGAAATGTGGTTTCACAGAAGAATGTTGCAAATAACTCAATAACTCAATGTTGAGAATACCATGGACAGCTAAGAAGAGTAATGAAAACGTTCTGACAGAGGCCAAAGCAAAAATAGAGCTAATTTCCAATATTAGGAAGAAACAATCACCATTTTTTTGGCCATGTAATAAGAAGAGAACAACTGGAATATATTGTAACAACTGGGAACATTGAGGGACGAAGAGATAGAGGAAAGCAAAGTGAAAAAAATAACAGACAGCTTAAGAGAAAGGCTTGGCAGAAGGTCAACAACAGAAACGATAAATAAATGTCGAGATCGAAAATTGTGGACAGACATGATCACCTACGCTAGCAGGCCCGGTACTTGATGGTGATGATCCAGTATTATTTAGCATTTAATTGGCCAAATGGGTTAATATTAGTTTCTTTAAACATCTTAATGAACAACTTATGTGTATACAAATGTAATGCTCGTTGTTAATGTGTGTAGATATTATATAGACAATGCTATTTTGGCTAACCTGTATGGCTATAAGATTCTGTTCTTGAGCGTATCGAGCACAGTTGACATATGCCATCCAGTTACCAGCAGTACAGCGACCATCGATGAAATGATTTAGCTTCCCATCTTGAAAAATCTGGACAAAACCAAAACTTGTCACAAGAAAATTAAAACTAATAACCTTTTATAATTTTTATTTTAGTTTGTAACAAAATATTTTAAACGTACCATCATCATCATGTGCCATACCGGTTAGCGTAGGCGATCATTTCCCTCCACAATCTTCCATCTACAGTGCATCGTATCAGTTCTGTTGTTGACAGTTTTCCATGCCATGACACCAAGCCAACCAGTATTTTCTCTCTTTGTCGTCCACGATCTCTCTTTCCTTTTATTTTGCCAGTTGTAACCAAGTATTCCAACTTTCCTCTTCTCATGATGTGCCCGAAAAATGTTGACTGCTTCTTTCTGATGTTTGCCATACAGCTTCTATTTATTTATATTTTCAGTACAAAACTATATATATATATAAATTTAATATAAGTCTATCAAGTAGAGGGCTCCGTGTTATCCGCGATAGGACAATTTTCTGTCTTCATTCTCTCGTTCTTCACTTCCTCTTGTTCGGATGTCAAGGGAGATACGGAGTTCTGGTTCTCGCCCTTTTGGCGGCTTCCTCTAATTTTAATTGATTTTGTTGCCGCGTTTCTTTAATGCTGTCTGTCCCTATTACTTTAGATCTGCTTTTTGTTCCGCTTCCTTCTCTTCTTTTAATATATGATTTGTATGGTAAGTAAGCCACGAGAGAATCTGTTCGACAAAAACAAAAGCCTCAAAAAAATACACAATAGCCTCCACTAGACCGTCTGACAAGACGAAAAGAGCCATACATGGTAAGAATCACACAGGCATTCTGTCTAGATGGACAAACCATTTTTTTTTTTTCGTTGTTTCTTTTTGTAGTTTAGGATTGGTTCAATGCATACTCTGCTTCTGATAATATCATTTCTGATTCTGTCTTTTCTGGTTACTCCAAATGCCTTTCTCATACATCTTATCTTTGTAGTGACAGACCTTTTAAAGTGAAGTTATGAACTTTACTATGTGAAGTTATAAACTGTACTATGTGAAGTCATAAATTGTACTATGTGAAGTTATAAACTGTAGTATGTGAAGTCATAAATTGTACTATGTGAAGTTATAAACTGTACTATGTGAAGTTATAAATTGTACTATGTGAAGTTATAAACGGTACTATGTGAAGTTATAAATTGTACTATGTGAAGTTATAAACTGTACTATGTGAAGTTATAAATTGTACTATGTGAAGTTATAAACTTTACTATGTGAAGTTATAAATTGTACTATGTGAAGTTATAAATTGTACTATGTGAAGTTATAAACTTTACTATGTGAAGTTATAAATTGTACTATGTGAAGTTATAAATTGTACTATGTGAAGTTATAAACGGTACTATGTGAAGTTATAAATTGTACTATGTGAAGTTATAAATTGTACTATCTGAAGTTATAAATTGTACTATGTGAAGTTATAAACTTTACTATGTGAAGTTATAATCTTTACTATGTGAAGTTATAATCTTTACTATGTGAAGTTATAATCTTTACTATGTGAAATTATAATCTTTACTATGTGAAGTTATAATCTTTACGATACTAAGCCACATTCTTTGCAGTTGAGGGGGGACAGTGTTCTTCTTATCCTGTAGTTTACCATCTTTAACTTAATTGGGTTAGGAACAATGTGTTTTTTTAGCTCTGTGGACTGGAGAGTGTCGAGACCTTTAATGGAGCTTTCACTTGGTCACCAAGACATCGCCGTCTCTACGTTATTGACATTCAGGCTGGACATGAAGCAACACAAAACTCAAAAACACATGCCTCGTCATTTTAAAACAAAATCACTAGAATTCTGAACAATTCTACATCTCTGTGCATGTTAGTTATATATATATATACTTTAACCATCATCTTATGAATTGTATCATATATGTTGAGGGTCAATTGCTTCCAACTGTCTCTTTTTCAAGAGCAGTGTGATTAACCCTTTTAACACAGAAATTATTTCACAAGTTCGGACAAAGTCGGACTTAGAATTGTGAGGTTTATAATACTCTAATGTTCAAACTTTGCCGTTAACTAAATTTATGTTTATCGAGTGTCGAAATAAAATAGATAACAGTTGAGAGAGAGAAAGAGAGAGAGAGAGAGTGGGGAGAGAGTGGGGAGAGAGGGAGAGAGAGAGAAGGTTGTACAGCATGACAATAATACTAGTGACGTTTAATGATATTTAGTCATAACATTTACATTCTTGGAACGTCTCTCTAGAATTCAAGAGTTAATGCTACGATTCTTGCCCCGCTTATTCTCTCCCTCTCTCTCTCTATGTATCTCTCTCTATCTATCTATCTCTCTCTCTCTCTCTCTCTCTCTCTCTCTCTCTCGTTCGCTCTTAATTGACTTTTTATTAAAGCTATAAATTAATTTAAGTTGCTAAAATTGTCTGTACACAAAACATATTTAGATGTCATTCTCTTTTATAACTCTGTTTATCAGATGTTGATTTATGAATTATCACATTGAAACATACACACACACGCACACTATATATATATATATATATATATATATATATATATATATATATATATAATATATTTATATATAAAATTGATTTTTTAAGTCAAGTGCTGCAGTAGATGTTTATGAATTTACCAATCCTGGAAATCTATTTGTTGTTAACTAGTCGAAAACTTATCAACTGATATTGTGCGACGTAACAAATAAAGTAATGATATTAACCAATTGGTGTCGGCACCAAATTTGTCGTGAAAAGTTACTTCACGCAGTGTTTGCCACTCTATGAATGCCGATCGCTAAGACGAAATGATAGCACGATTTTGAACTTTTATCTCGTCTTTGAGGGGAAAAAAAGAAAAGGTGGGCAACTGAAGACACGAAAAGAAGTACTTCTATCTGGAAGCCGAGCTATGCAAGCATTTCAAAGTGTGAGTGACTCTGAAGAAAGGTGCAGGCAATCGACCAAAAGGTGCTAATATCTCTCTTGATCCTATAAGGACAGCTTCAAACGACCGAAAAATTATCTTTTATCCAAAGAAGCGACACAAATGCTTAAATATTCATTGTAGCATTAAGCAAGACTGAAGTGGAGAGTTTGTAAAAAGCTTAGAATTCCAGAAAGACCGTCTGTAAAAGGGTTCTCATGAATTTTTGACAGTGAAAAAATTGCCTACTCAGCCATTGTAGTTAATAAACACAGTCATAAGCATCACCGTTTCTACTGCCGAGCATGATTTGTTCCAGTTGATTAGCCCAATTCTCACATTACGAAGAGCTTCCCCACAAAAGGAAACAGAGTGCACTAATATTTCTCAAGCTAGTTGGCTCTCCTCTGTGTTTTTCAACCCTTACCAAAAGTCAGTTCCTAGTTCCTGAAAAAAGCAGGCCTCTAGCAACAGATGTGAAGAACAAGGAACGAACTCGTGAAGATGATGTGACAAATGTGATGATTTCAAATTGGAACTCTTATTAAAGGTACTCCTTTTATTTTATTTTTTTCTTCAGCATTTTGTGAGTAAAATCACTCAACCTGATCACTCACTTACTGCCTGTTTTTAACTTTTCATTTGATAAATATAAATATAATATTACAATATAACATAATTTGATAAACATAACGTCTATTCGACAAATGTAAGAATACTAGAGCTTATTGCTATACTAACTGGTACATTAAGTGGCACATTAATTGGTACATTCTCTTCTTCTTTTCTCTTTTCACTGATACCTAAAAGGTGTCCTGGTTATATCATTTGTCGTTCTTGTGCTGCTCGAACTGTCTGAATTAGTGATTTTCCTTTGTTGTTACATGTCTCTGTCACTGCATCTATCCATCTTCTTCTGGGTCTTCCTCTTAGTCTTTAAAATGTAAGTTATTGGTACATTAACAGGTATATTTTCTCGCTTCATTTAATTGGGATAACTGAGTTCCGGTAAGCTTGTTCTATAAAAAGAAACTGTGTTAAAGGTAAAGTAAAGGTAAAGTAAAGGTAACAGTAAGGTACAAGACTTGAATCGGCGCCTTAAGACGCGAGTTTTCATCCTTAAATGCTCGACCGTCTATCCAGAAGTGTTCGGAGACATGTGGACAATGTCACTTCAAGCATCAAAACTCCCGATGCGAGGCGGCATTCTTCACCTTCCCAAAGTGCTATCCTGGTACCCAGGGGTCGACTGCGGAGGATAATTTTTTGTTCTAACCACGAGCAGAATTCACACTGCTTCCAGCGGGAATCGAACACGGGTCGTCCGAACGTCGGTAGCCCAATCGGGTGGTTTTCCCAACTAGACTACCGAGGCTCCCTATGTTTATTATATGCATACATATGTAGGCCCGCTCAACATAACTATAAATATGTAATTTCTGGAAGAGAAAACGCAACTGAGAATGATTTATGTCGTCTCGTCTGTTTTCAAAAGTAACTTTCATAAAAGAATTGAGGACGCACAGATTGTTGAGTTGAATTATGACTAGAGAGAGAGAGAAAGAGAGGGAAATATATATATATATATATATATATATATATATATATATATATATATATATATATATATATATATACATGTATATATATATATATTAGAGAAAAAGAGAGAGAGAGAGAAAGAGAGGGAGAGAAAGAGAGGGAGAGAAAGAGAGAGAGAAAGAGAGAGAAAAAGAAAGAGAGAGAGAGAAAAATAGAGAGAGAAAGAGTGAGAGAGAAAGAGAGAGAAAGAGAGAGAAAGATAGAGAGAGAGTGAGAGAGAAAGAGAGAGAAAGAAAGAGAGAGAGAAAGAGAGAGAGAAAGAGAGAGAGAGAGAGAAAGAAAGAGAGAGATAGAGAAGTGGAAGACGAAGAAGATAATGGCGGTGATGGTGGCAGTGGTAGCGGTAGTGGCGATAATGATTATGATGATGAAAACAATTATCAAAGAGAAATAAAAGTAGAAACCGATTACTTTATAAAACATACATAACAAATGCAGAAATATTATCAAGGGTTTGAAAATCATGATTAACTAGAATGTCTATCTTACCTCCCACATGCAACTGTTATCATCCCGAGTCTTTGTCTCGCTGGGCTGCACAACTCTTCCCTTAAAAGGTCCAAACCTTGTTCCACGTGATATGACAGTTTTTGTGCAGAAAACTCCTATATGTACAGTCCCCATAAAGTGCGTCTGGTAGATCGCTAATCCTGAACAAGTTTGAAACATAAATTAACAAGTTTAGTGTGTGTACATTACGAGAACGAATTTCTTACAAAGGGTGGTGCTTTTATGCAAAAAATAGTAGATGAAATAGCAAATCTCTATATATTGTCCTTTCGAGCCGAAGACGGCACATAAGGTAGAACCACAATCTCAAAAACAAAAACCTTGTGTGCCAAAATGGCACATATTGCAGAAATCACTGCTTCTAAAATCTGTTTCCATAACAAAACTTTTTACAATGATAGCTTGTCAAGCCATCGATCAAACTCTTTAGTCGCCTCTTACGACAAGCCAGGAAGGTCATAGGGTCACTATTCTTTACTTCTCTCATAAGGAGGCCCCGGTAATACGGGTGATTTATTAATTAACAAACAGTAGAAACACTCGCGTGATACAATTCCCAATAATATATAGCAACCATTGCCACCTGTATTGAATGCCTGCCCGCTGAGAAGGATCAGCCAAAGGCAGTGACGTTTTCAACATTGCGAGCAGGAGCTGTTGTGAGTAAAATGGCGTCAGTCGTGTATAACTAACTTAGCTCAAGACGTCACAAGCTTTGGGTTATTTCGGGAAACTCCTCTCAGCCCTTCGGCTTTCAATATAGGTGGCACTGATAGCAACGGTTTCTACTGTAGATGTTCCCGATAAAACTGGGGTGACGTTTTTCACTGTAGACAGCTGACGTCGTTTTACCTACAACCGCCCCTGCACCAAAAGCTGAAACCGTAAGGCCAGTTGGAAGTTTTCTGGAGTTTTTGTATCAAACCATGGGTCTATCTAAATTAGGCCGGCCTTGATATCAACACTTCTAAGGACAAGAGGTACCCAAGAAACAAAAGATCTTGGAGACTTATCGATAAGGTTCAAAAGAAATTGCTCCAACCGTCAGGCGCGACATACCTGGTCCAGGGATAGAAAACTGTTCATCCCACGGTGCTTCATGAAATATGTACATATCATCATCATCATCATCATTGAGTGCCGTCTCCGCATCCAAGGTTGACTACCATGGAGCGCCATTCCACTCGTCATTCCAAGTCTCTTGCTTTGATGGTGCAGATTGTCATAGGTTGACTTGTCCATATTTTGATGTTACTTGTCCATGTTAGTCTTGGTCTGCCTCTGCCTCTTTTACCTTGAATTTCCCTTCCAATATTACTTTTATTAAGTTGTTGTGCCTTTTAACATGCCCCAAAAATTTAATTTGTCTTGTTCCAATTGTGTTTAGTAGTCCTCTTTTCATTTTTAATTTTGTTAAAACTTCATCATGTAAAAAGAACAAAATATGTAGATAAATAGAACAATATATGTAGATAAATAGAACAATATATGTAGATAAATAGAGCAATACATGTATATTGTTTTTGTTTAATTAACGCTCACCTTCCGCTAGGTCAAGACTACGTGAGTCTAGCGCAGGTTTCCCGCGCTGGTGGTGGTCGCCGTGTCCAGCTATGAAATCGTTGCTGATGAAGCCACTGTTATTGAAGACAGAAGAGGGTGTGGATTTATTTTTTCTAGGAGATTGAGGAGCGGCGATGGGACTTCTACTGTGGTAGTTTCTAGTGGTAGTGGTGGTAGTGGTCGTGGTGTGATGCAACATTTCGCTGCTGCTGCAGGAGCTCTCTATGCTGGTGTTGTGGCTGCTGTCTGGGGATGACCGGTTGCTGGACAAGATTTTCTCAATACCTGAACAAGAAAGAGGAAAACAATATCCACAACACTGACTTCTTATCTCATATAACATGTTGACTTGCAGACAGTGGCGTAGCTAATGGGGAGGAGGCAAAGGGTGACATCTGTTCCCGGGCGCAGAATCTTGGAGGCGCCAAATTGACAATTTCTACATTAATTATTTTACTTTTTTTGTCATTCTCTTCAAACCATATGGAGCCGCGATAGTTCAGTGGTTAGTGAATTGGACTACCACGGACAAGGGGTAGGGTTCGATCCCAACCGACGGCTTCCAGGTTCACCCAGCCTTAATTGGGTACCGGATTTTTTTTCTGGGAAAGTACACCAACACGGGCGTAATACTGACCACATTACCCCACAAATCATGTGCTGAAGGTCTGTAAAATATAGGGTCACTAACACCATATTTCCCTATATGCCACTTGGCGTGACGGGGGTACTTTACTTTTTTTTTTACTTCAAACCATATAATAATCCACGAAATTCAGGTTTACATTTCTCAAACTTAAACAATCCCCGGAAACATGGTGGACCTTCTTACAGCTCTCACCTTGTCATGTCGTTCGGGGGAGGGAGGGTGACAGGAGGAGGGGGTGTATGAAAACTGTTACTTATACCTACCTATACCTCTGCTTGCAGTTAGATTTAAATTTGATAGACATTACCATAATTATTTGAATGTGTGCGCGAGTGTGTCAGCTTATAATATTTATATGTAATTACGTGAATCATTTTTATCTTCTTTCTTTCTCCAATTTACTTTGTTCACTACTCATCATCGGGAGCCGCGATAGCTCAATGGTTAGTGAACTGGACTACAAAGGACAAGAGGTAGGGTTCGATCCCAACCGACGGCTTCCGGGTTCACCCAGCCTTAAATGGATACCGGATTTTTTTCTGGGAAAGTAAAGCGGCACGGGTGTAATACCGATCACATTACCCCAAAAATCATGTGCCGAGAGTCTGTAAAAATCATGGTCACTAACACCATATTCCCTATACACCACTTGGCGTGACTGGGGTACTTTACTTTTTTTTACTTTACTACTTATCATCACTATATATATATATATTAGGGATGACGAGAGGGGGAAAAGTAACATGGAGAAAGAAAGAAAGAAAGAATGGTTGAAGGATGGAACGAAAAAATGAAGAAAAGAAGGAAAGAAGAAAGGGTAAAAAGAAAGTATAAGGAAGAAAGAAAGAGAGAGCAAAGAAAGCGAGTGAAAGGAGAGAAAGAAACAAACAAACAAACAAAAAGAAAGAAAGAGGGAACGAAGGAACGAAGGAAGGAACGAAGGAAGGAAGGAAGGAAGGAAGGAAGGAAGGAAGGAAGGAAGGAAGGAAGGAAGGAAGGAAGGAAGGAAGGAAGGAAGGAAGGAAGGAAGGAAGGAAGGAAGGAAGGAAGGAAGGAAGGAAGGAAGGAAGGAAGGAAAAAAAGAAAGAAAGAGAGAGAGAAAGAAAGAAAGAAAGGTTGAAGGATGGAATGAAAAAATGAAGAAAAGAAGGAAAGAAGAAAGGGTAAAAAGAAAGTATAAAGGAAGAAAGAAAGAGAGAGCAAAGAAAGCGAGTTAGAGGAGAGAAAGAAACAAACAAACAAAAAGAAAGAAAGAAAGAAAGAAAAAAAGAAGGAAGGAAGGAAGGAAGGAAGGAAGGAAGGAAGGAAGGAAGGAAGGAAGGAAGGAAGGAAGGAAGGAAGGAAGGAAGGAAGGAAGGAAGGAAGGAAGGGAAAAAGAAAGAAGAAGAAAGAAAAGAAAGAAAGAAAGAAAAGAAAGAAAGAAAGAAAAGAAAGAAAGAAAGAAAGAAAGAAAGAAAGAAAGAAAGAAAGAAAGAAAGAAAGAAAGAAAGAAGAAAGAAAGAAAGAAAGAAAGAAAGAAAGAACAGTACGTGGTTAAACAAATAGAAGATGTTGATTGCGGTGATGCAGATACTCGACATGCTCTCATTAACTACAGCACATCCGCCTGAGCATTAACATTTTAGTTCGAAAATTGAGGAAACTAAATCCCGAGTCTTCATCAATTGTCAATCAAGAAATTCGCGAACAACATGAATTGATCTCTCGTGTAAGGTTTGGTGTGTGTGATCAGTGAGCTACTGCAAGTTAACTAACGTCCACGGTGGAACGTAACCGAGCACACGCTGATTGATCATGAGTACAGCCAGAGCTATTCTACATAGTAATATTTCATTCTTCACACGAATCTTTCTTTCTTCACACAAATCTTTCTTTTTTCACACTAATCTTTCTTTCTCACACGAACCTTTCTTTCTTCACACTAATCTTTCTTTTTTCACATGAATTTTTTTTTCTTCACAGGAATCTTTCTTTCTTCACACTAAACTTTCTTTCTTCACACTAATCTTTTTTCCCTCATACTAATCATTCTTTCTTCACACTAATAAAGGTAAAGGTGAACTATGAGACATGAATCGGTGTCTTAGCACGCGAGTTTACACCCATATGTGCTCCGCCACCTAACCAGAAGTGTTGGGAGACTTCTTGATGGTATCGCATCAGGCACTAAAACTCCCGAAGCGAGGCGGTATTTCTCACCTTCCAAGAGTACTAACCTGGTACCCATTTCTGCCAGCGGCTGGGTCGACCGCGGAAGTATTTTTTTCTCAACCACGAGTATAATTCACACTGCTTCCAGCGGGAATAGAACACGTTTTGTCCGAACGTTGGTAACCCAGTCGGGCGTTCACACTAACCTTTCTTTCTTCACGCTAATTGCGAATCCGTATTCTCTTTTATTTATTTAAAGTAGTCCTTGTGTACATGACAAGGAAAAAATATGGACTAGATATGAATATCAAAAAGACTAAAACTATTATCATAAACAAAGAAAATACTCAAAACCAACAAGTGGATATCAAAATTGAAGGAATAGACCTGGAGACAGTTCAGAACTACAACTACCTTGGACCCAGTGATGGAAAATGTACAACTGAAATAAACAAAAGAATAGGAATGGCAAAAAATAATTTTAATGCCATGAAGAACATACTGACATTAAAACAAATAACACCAGGGCTAAAACTAAGAATAGTAAAATGTTACATCTTCTCAATATTCCTATATGGCGCAGAAACAATGGACATTAGACAAAAAAACAGAACAGAGAATGAAGCCTTTGAAATGTAGATATATAGAAGAATAGGTAGAATTAGATGGAAGGAAAAGAAAACAAACGATGAAGTCTTAAAACAACTAAAAATGAAAAGAGAACTACTAAGCACAATTCAAACAAGACAAATGCGATTTTTGGGCCATGTTAAAAGACACAACAGCCTACTAACAGTAATCCTGGAGGGGAAAATAAAAGGTAAAAGAGGCAGATCGGCATTCGATGATGATGATGAGTCCTTGTGTAGATTGCCCGGTATCGTTGTGCTTGATGTTCTCTCCTGCCGCCTTGAAGGTTAGGGGCGGGGGGGGGGGCCTCAAATGGCAGTCAGCTGAGACGAAATTGCTGTTTCAGCCAAGCCTCTTTAGTTTTTATTAAATGGGTTCCAGAGATATTCTCTGAGAAGTGAAGGCAGCGAGGAAGGGAATCCTTCACACTATTACGTGACAAGTAAAGTCACCCATTCATTACATTTTGATGTTGATCAATTGCTGTGGAACTATCTTTACCTTTAGTCTATGATTAACAGTAAAAGCGTTGAACAAATAAGTTTCTCTGTTCAAATGTTTTGACTGCACATTCTATTAATGAACGCCACACGGTATATATATAACAACCAATCGCATGTGAGAATACGTGGTACACCTCCGTTCTTCCAATCACAAATTAAAACAAACTCCGCCCATATGTGTTACGTTGTTATGGACCAATGAACTATTAAGAGCGAGTTATTAAAACTAGGTCATTACCTATTTTATGGTTACATTAGTGATAATCAATGTTGAAATTCTCCAAAAAATGTTTATTCTATGACAAATATGGCAACTAAAAGTATGTATTGACAAATAAATTATTGAATAACGAAAGAACCCCATTTGTTTCTGAAATCTGTAGAAGCGAATCGCTGAGTTGTGCCGATAATATTCTCTCTGTTAACGTAGTCGAGTGTTACTGAGGCGGCGTCGCAAACCGTTAGTGCAGGATACACACTCGAAACGATCACAATTATATCAATTCAGTTGTATTTGAATACAAGACTTTACAGTGTCAAGAAGCACTGGTCACCTCATACTTCCATCATATGCTAAACACTAAGTAACGAAGTACCCAAATACTTCACATTTCTATGAAGAAAAAAAAAATATATATATATATAAACAAATAAAGAGCCCCGTCACGCCAAACGGCGTATAGGGAATTGAATATGGTGTTAGTGACAACAATTTGTAGACACCTTTGGCACATACTTTTTTGACATAATGTTGTCGGTATTTCTATGAAATACATTGGATTAATTATCACTTTATCTGTTTCTCCATTCGTCATTACCCACTATATCGCTGAGCCATATGTATTATCTACTCCAGTGCATTTTATCAAAATTTAAATGAAGATTTAAATATCGACTATATTGAGTTTTCTTCAAAGTGTTCTATCTCATCATTATCGTTGAGTGTCGTCTTCGCGTAGAAAGACTCGCTACCATGGAGCGCCATTCCCCTCTGTCTCTTGCTTTGATAGTGCTGGTTGTCATAGGCTGGAGACAAACAATAATAAATGAATACTTTTATGGAAGAAAACTTGCGAGCCGATAGATGAGCGAATCATTTCAGGGAAGAGGTATGTTTACAACACTCAAAAGCACAAATAATCAACACAAGTCAACTGTTATTGATTTTTCGTGTTTGTTTCTTTTTCCAAGTGGTGTAAACATACCTCTTCCCCTGTCATAGGCTGGTGTTATTTGTTTTGATGTTAGTATATTTTCATGGCATTAAAATTACTTTTTGCCATTCCTATTCTCTTATTTATTCCTCCCCGTGGCTATATTTGAAATAGAACGTGATGAGGCTTCAAACCCTATCACGATGGTCAACCATATTCTTCTTTCGTGCCCTGAATATGCCTCTTGTGTACCACACTTTGCTGTTTTCGCTTTATGGGCTATTGATCATTTCTGATTCTTCCGCCCGATCTACCGTCGCAGACTTTGTACATTCGAGATGGATATTCCCGGCAAACGTCTTTGTTGTCAAAATAGTTGTTTGCCTGTCGAACCACGAATACACGTTGGCATACCGACGATAGGTCAAACACATCGACACAACAAAAATAAATAATATTCCACTGAAGTATCTATAAAGTTAACAGTCCAACCGCTCGTCAGAAGTAAACATAACCACAACGGGGAAGAGCAGCACATTATTTCACAACTACACTGTCGCGCAAGTCATTTAAACACGTCAGCAATAGTTGAGTACGAGTTACTATTTAAAATCAGCCACCATGACACTTTGTGTTCTATTTGGTTTTCCCAAACATCAGGCACGGCAAGTTGTAAAAATGAGCCCATTGAATCAACCTTCTTTACTCACACCACGAGACAAGTGACAGAGATGTTGTTTTGTTGATGGACCGCTTTAACTTTGACATCGAGTACAGTGTTCATCATTGTCTTGTAAAAAGTAAAGAGCCCTCGTCACACCAAGTGGCGTATAGGGAATATGTTGTTAGCGACCATAAATTTGACAGACTTGATTTTTGGGGTAATGTGGTCGGTATTACACCCGTGCCGCTTTACTTTCCCAGAAAAAAATTCGATACCCAATTAAGGCTGGGTGAACCAGGAAGCCGTCGATTGGGATCGAACCCTACCTCTTGTCCTTTTAGTCCAGTTCACTAACCACTGAGCTATCGTGGCTCCCCATTGTCTTGTAGTTATATCGAAATTTTCCAGTAGTGTTTCTACTGGCGTTGATAATGCCTTTCTACAACTTTGTATCTCTTGAGGAGGCAAAGGCGGCTCACAGCAGCAGAGATGGAAGCTGTTAGCGACCCACTGCTGATGACTTGGGTCAGGATCGGTGAAATAGAACCACCCATACCCCATTGCACCTCTTCGCGGTGCATCTAGAAACAGATTAACCTTTCTAGTCTGGCCAAAGGAGTAGGGATCGAAGAGGGAAGAGAACCCGGTACTCCAAAATAACAAGCTAGAGTCGGATGTGCTGGGCCGAAAAGCGCAAATATCACAGTTCCACTGCAAACTACAACACAACGTATCTACGCCTTCTTAACGCCCGTCTAAGGATGGACCACGAAAAGGGTAATCAATTGCCTTGTAGTCATCGGATGAACGACAGAAAGAAACGAATCTCTACATCTGTTTATTATGTCTGTTCTGTCAAACCACTCTCTTAAAACTCTTGCATCTTTTCTCATAATTTTTTTCATTTCTCATGATTTTTTTTATTTCTCATGATTTTTCATTTTTAGTGATTGCCCCATTCATAACTCACTATTAGCGCTTCATTTTTTTGTGATTGTCACACTAAATAATCACTATTAGAGCTTCATTTCTCGTGATTGTCACATTCATTACTCACTATTAGCGCTTCATTTCTTGTGATAGTCACACTCATTACTCACTATTAGCGCTTCATTTCTTGTGATTGCCACACTCATTACTCATTATTAGCGCTTAATTTCTCGTGATTGTCACACTCATTACTCACTATTAAAGCGGCATATCTTTCAATGTCCCACATCTCAAGAGATGTTTTTTTTTTTAAATCCCCTCTAGACATGGAGGGCGTGGAGAAATGTAAAACTTACTGTAGAGAGAAACGCTGAATCAGAAATTACAAAATAGACTTGCAAAAGCAAATAAATTATTTGCATTGGTTATAAACATCTCATTTCAATCACTGGAGTCTGTAGAAATGTGGTTTTACAGAAGAATGTTGAGAATACCATGGACAGCTAAGAAGAGTAATGAAGAGGTTCTGAGAGAGGTCAAAGCAAAAAGAGAGCTAATCTCCAATGTTAGGAAAGAGACAATCATCATTTTTTTGGCCATGTAATGAGAAGAGAACAACTTGAATATATTGTAACAACTGGAAAAATTGAGGGACGAAGAGATAGAGGGAAGCAAAGAGAAAAAAATAACAGACAGCTTAAGAGAATGGCTTAGCAGAAGGTCAACAACAGAAATGATAAATAGCTGCCGAGATCGAAAGTTGTGGAGAGACATGATCACCTACGCCACTAGGCCCTGTACTTGATGATGATGATGATGAACATCACCAAGATATGCAATATTAAAGCAAAGACTGAAGGCTGGTTATTCTTGAGGTAAGAAGTCGGCTCCTAGACAAGATAGTCCCAGGTTCGAATCCCATGCAAATCTTCATTTTCAATCTCTTGGTTTGTTTGTGGTTTTACCCTTCACCGATCTCTGGATAGTGAGATCTGACAGCTTCCAATCTCTGGATAGTGAGATCTGACAGCTTGCAGTCTCTGGATAGTGAGATCTGACAGCTTGCAGTCTCTGGATAGTGAGATCTGACAGCTTCCAATCTCTGGATAGTGAGATCTGACAGCTTGCAGTCTCTGGATAGTGAGATCTGACAGCTTGCAGTCTCTGGATAGTGAGATCTGACAGCTTGCAATCTCTGGATAGTGAGATCTGACAGCTTGCAATCTCTGGATAGTGAGATCTGACAGCTTGCAGTCTCTGGATAGTGAGATCTAACAGCTTGCAATCTCTGGATAGTGAGATCTGACAGCTTGCAATCTCTGGATAGTGAGATCTGACAGCTTGCAATCTCTGGATAGTGAGATCTGACAGCTTGCAGTCTCTGGATAGTGAGATCTGACAGCTTGCAGTCTCTGGATAGTGAGATCTGACAGCTTCCAATCTCTGGATAGTGAGATCTGACAGCTTGCAGTCTCTGGATAGTGAGATCTGACAGCTTGCAGTCTCTGGATAGTGAGATCTGACAGCTTGCAATCTCTGGATAGTGAGATCTGACAGCTTGCAATCTCTGGATAGTGAGATCTGACAGCTTGCAGTCTCTGGATAGTGAGATCTGACAGCTTGCAATCTCTGGATAGTGAGATCTGACAGCTTGCAATCTCTGGATAGTGAGATCTGACAGCTTGCAATCTCTGGATAGTGAGATCTGACAGCTTGCAATCTCTGGATAGTGAGATCTGACAGCTTGCAATCTCTGGATAGTGAGATCTGACAGCTTCCAATCTCTGGATAGTGAGATCTGACAGCTTCCAATCTCTGGATAGTGAGATCTGACAGCTTCCAATCTCTGGATAGTGAGATCTGACAGCTTGCAGTCTCGAATAATGGACAAAAAGAAAGGTTATCCCGTGTGCACGTTGAGGAACTCTCTGTTATTACAAATATTTAAAAATATGCAGAAAATGACCTCTGCCCATGAGAAGTTGATAGGAAAAAATCTAATTAGAAGTGACAAAAATTCTCGACTTTTAAAAATTAGAGTACCTCTAAAGGAGAATATCTGCATGTATGGCGAGGGATACCTGAGCACTGATTCCGGTTTGAAACTGGAAAAAGTAATATTCGCGCTAAACTTCAGATCCTCGTCTTCACTTGAGATATAAAGGGGTACGCAAACAAACAAAAACGTCACAGTTAAAATTGATATCGTCACGTCCAGCGTGATAAGCATCCTACTGTATAGATCAGAATAATATAAACACCATATGTACGTCACGACAGGGTAGCCGCGAGAGCTCACTGTATTAGTGAACTGGACTACTGTCTGAGAAGACAGACAGAAGCAGAGATGAAGATGATGGGGAAGACATGGAATGATCTTAAAAGAATGGCAAGAAACAAAACGACTTGGAAAGTGTATGTTGAAGACCTATGCTCCATAGGGAGCTGAAAGGTAGAAGAAGAAGAATACTACTTTAGGAAAAGTGGTCGGGTTCGATCCTGATCGACGGCTTCCAGGTTCACCCAGCCTTAAATGGGTATTTCAATTTTTCCTGGGAAAGTAAAGCGGTATGGGCGTAATACCGACCACATTATCCCAAAAATCATGTGCCGAAGGTCTATAAAAATGATGGTCACTAACATCATACTCGTTGGGACCTCGGTGGCCTAGTTGGGAAAACCACCTGATTAGACTACCGAGGTTCGGACAACTCGTGTTCGATTCCCGCTGGAAACGGCGTGAATTGTACTCGTGGTTGGGAAAAAAATACTCCCGCGGTCAACCCAGCCGCTGGCAGAAATGGGTACCAGGGTATTACACTGAGAAGATGAGGAATGTCGCCTCGTATCGTAAGTTTTGATGCTTGAAGTGACACTGTCCAGAAGTTTCCGAGAACACTCCTGGATAGCGGCCGAGCACATATGAGTGAAAACTCGTGTGCTAAGATTTTGGTGAAAACTCGTGTGCTAAAATTTTGGTGAAAACTAATGTGCTAAAATTTTGGTGAAAACTAATGTGCTAAGATTTGGGTGAAAACTAATGTGCTAAGATTTGGGTGAAAACTTGTGTGCTAAGGTTTGGGTGAAAACTAATGTGCTAAGATTTGGGTGAAAACTTGTGTGTAAGATTTGGGTGAAAACTTGTGTGTAAGATTTGGGTGAAAACTAATGTGCTAAGATTTGGGTGAAAACTTGTGTGCTAAGATTTGGGTGAAAACTAATGTGCTAAGATTTGGGTGAAAACTAATGTGCTAAGATTTGGGTGAAAACTTGTGTGCTAAGATTTGGGTGAAAACTCGTGTGCTAAGATTTGGGTGAAAACTTGTGTGTAAGATTTGGGTGAAAACTTGTGTGTAAGATTTGGGTGAAAACTTGTGTGTAAGATTTGGGTGAAAACTTGTGTGCTAAGATTTGGGTGAAAACTTGTGTGCTAAGACGCCGATTCAAGTTTCGTACTTTACCATTACCATCTTCCTTGTACGCCACGTGGCGTGACGGGGCACTTTACATTTTTTATCACCACAGATGTCCTCATGAGAAGATGACGCTGGGTATGCCACATTCTCAGAATGCCTCTGGCAGCTGTACCAAGACTAGCTCTTCGCTGTACGTCAGATGGCAAGAGGAGGGACAACAAGGCACACTGTGTAATGATTGATAGAGAAATAAATGAAAACAGCTTCTCTAACAGTGGCTTTAAAAGAAGGGCCCAGGTCAATGTTGCAGGTCTCTAGCGATGTCCGTGACAGAAAGCGAACTAAATAAAATAATCAATTAACTATACACTAAGCGGCCTAAATAAAGTAACAAATTATGTATACTGAAACCGGACTAAATAAAGTAACTAATTGTCTATATAGAAAGCGGACTAATAAAGTAATTAATTATCTATATATAAAGCAGACTAAATAAAGTAACTAATTATCTATATAGAAAGCAGACTAAATAAAGTAACTAATTATCCTTATAGAAAGCGGACTAATAATGTAACTAATTAAATATATAGAAAAAGGACTAATAAAGTAACTAATTATCTATATAGAAAGCGGACTAATAAAGTAACTAATTGTCTATATAGAAAACGGACTAATAAAGTAACTAATTAAATATATAGAAAGCGGACTAATAAAGTAATTAATTATCTATATAGAAAGCTGACTAAATAAAGTAACTAATTATCTATATAGAAAGCTGACTAAATAAAGTAACTAATTAACTATACAAAATACGCAAAAAGGGTTTTAGTTCAAATCTTGTGCTGCTGAATTTACACATTTCACTCATTTTCATTGCTAGAATTATGGAACGTTTCTGTGACTGCGACACACACACACTAAGTCCCCTTTCGTTGACATCTTAAAGGAATCATCATATGTTTCAACCACAAAGAACATTATCCTGCATGTGCTTGATATTCCTTGTCCACATTATAGTGTTGTCAAGGTTGCCTGCTATTATAGTGTTGTCAATGTTGTCTGCTATTATAGTGTTGTCAATGTTGTCTGCTATTATAGTGTTGTCAATGTTGTCTGCTATTATAGTGTTGTCAAGGTTGTCTGCTATTATAGTGTTGTCAAGGTTGCCTGCTATTATAGTGTTGTCAATGTTGTCTGCTATTATAGTGTTGTCAAGGTTGCCTGCTATTATAGTGTTGTCAAGGTTGCCTGCTAATATAGTGTTGTCAAGGTTGCCTGCTATTATAGTGTTGTCAATGTTGTCTGCTATTATAGTGTTGTCAATGTTGTCTGCTATTAGTGCTGTCAAGGTTGTCTGCTATTATAGTGTTGTCAATGTTGTCTGCTATTAGTGTTGTCAAGGTTGTCTGCTATTATAGTGTTGTCAATGTTGTCTGCTATTAGTGTTGTCAAGGTTGTCTGCTATTATAGTGTTGTCAATGTTGCCTGCTACTATAGTGTTGTCAAGGTTGTCTGCTATTAGTGTTGTCAAGGTTGCCTGCTATTATAGTGTTGTCAATGTTGTCTGCTATTAGTGTTGTCAAGGTTGTCTGCTATTATAGTGTTGTCAATGTTGCCTGCTATTATAGTGTTGTCAAGGTTGCCTGCTATTATAGTGTTGTCAATGTTGCCTGCTATTATAGTGTTGTCAAGGTTGTCTGCTATTAGTGTTGTCAATGTTGTCTGCTATTATAGTGTTGTCAAGGTTGTCTGCTATTAGTGTTGTCAATGTTGTCTGCTATTAGTGTTGTCAAGGTTGTCTGCTATTATAGTGTTGTCAATGTTGTTTGCTATTATAGTGTTGTCAAGGTTGTCTGCTATTAGTGTTGTCAATGTTGTCTGCTATTATAGTGTTGTCAAGGTTGTCTGCTATTAGTGTTGTCAATGTTGTCTGCTATTATAGTGTTGTCAAGGTTGCCTGCTATTATAGTGTTGTCAATGTTGTCTGCTATTAGTGTTGTCAAGGTTGTCTGCTTTATAGTGTTGTCAATGTTGTCTGCTATTATAGTGTTGTCAAGGTTGTCTGTTATTAGTGTTGTCAAGGTTGCCTGCTATTATAGTGTTGTCAATGTTGTCTGCTATTAGTGTTGTCAAGGTTGTCTGCTATTATAGTGTTGTCAATGTTGCCTGCTATTATAGTGTTGTCAATGTTGCCTGCTATTATAGTGTTGTCAATGTTGCCTGCTATTATAGTGTTGTCAAGGTTGTCTGCTATTAGTGTTGTCAATGTTGTCTGCTATTATAGTGTTGTCAAGGTTGTCTGCTATTAGTGTTGTCAATGTTGTCTGCTATTATAGTGTTGTCAATGTTGTCTGCTATTATAGTGTTGTCAAGGTTGTCTGCTATTATAGTGTTGTCAAGGTTGCCTGCTATTATAGTGTTGTCAAGGTTGCCTGCTATTATAGTGTTGTCAAGGTTGCCTGCTATTATAGTGTTGTCAAGGTTGCCTGCAATTATAGTGTTGTCAAGGTTGCCTGCTATTATAGTGTTGTCAAGGTTGCCTGCTATTACAGAAATGAGCGGACAGCTTTTGAGACATCGACATTTACTTAAATAACCAAAACCTTTAAAATTGTATGTTAAACTACACTATATTATGGGAGCCGCGATAGCTCAGTGGTTTGTGAACTGGACTACAAAGGACAAGAACTAGGGTTCGATCCTGACCGACGGCTTCCGGGTTCACTCAGCCTTAAGTGGGTACCAGATTTATTTTATGGGAAAGTAAAGCGGCACGGGCGTAATACCGACCACATTACCCCAAAAATCATGTGCCGAAGGTCTGTAAAAATTATGGTCACTAACACCATATTCTCTATACGCCACTTGTCGTGACGGGGGCTCTATACTTTTTTTTTTTTTTTTTTTTTTACTTTCACTATATTATACTTTCATACTTTCCATTTTTGTTTCTTTACCCTTCTCATGAAATTCATTTCAGTTTTTCATACCCGAGTTTTATCTCTTTTTTCTAGAAAATTACACACACACAAAACACACACACACAACACACACACACAACACACACACAACACACACACACGAAACACCGTTATCACTCCTCATAACCCTCCTTACCACACACAAAATAAAATATTTAAAAAAGACCATTTTTTACTCCTTTACTTTTACTGAATATAGTTTTGGCCTCTCCACTCCACCCCAATTGAAAACCCCTCTGTCGTGTCTGATCAGCTTAAAGAAAAATAAGGGACAAGTCTAAAGCCCTAGTTGACTAAGCTACATCGGTCTGAGAAACGACAGGAGTGGCAGTGTGTTGGTTTAGTCACCAACTGAGATACGGAAACAAATCAGAACGTTTCGTGAGCTGGAATCACAGATTTGAATCGGGTAAAGGGATTCATTCTATCACTGAATAAACTCTTGACTTTCCCAGAATGTTTAGCCGCTCTAATCCGACAGGGCAATGCACGAAGTATGGGCAATACGCCTAGAAAGCTGTTCAACAAAGTGTGGAGATTTGCTGAGAAAATTAGCTCTGGCGTCCTGGTCTTTTCTTTAACTTAATGTTTTGGTTGACTGTGGTTGAGTACACGATCTTTGGAAGTCTGCAGGGATTACTGATACAAAAAAATATTGATGATTACTAAATATGATTAATGGTAACTGATTATTCCCAAGTTATTACTGATAAATGGGAGCCGCGATAGCTTAGTAGTTAGTGAACTGGACTACAAAGGACGGCTTCCGGGTTTACCTAGCCTTAAATGGGTCCCGGTATATTTTTCTGGGAAAGTAAAGCGGCACATGCGTAATACCGACCAGGTTACCCTAAAAAACAAGTGTTGAAGGTCCGTAAAAATTATGGTCACTAACACCATATTCCTTATACGCCACTTGGCGTGAGGGGGGTACTTTACTACTTTTATAAATTATTTTCTTCATTTGCCAGGTTCACAGCGGGGAGAGACCATACAAGTGTGTCTACTGCAACAAAGCGTTCACGGCCTCAAGTATTCTCAAAACATATATTCGACAACATTCTGGAGAGAAGCCTTTCAAGGTATACTACAGCGAAGATGATGGCGCTGGATAGGACACACACTGCGGAAGCCAACTGAGAGTATTACACAACAGGCCCTTTTTGGAATCCCCAGGGGAAAAGACAAAGAGGAAGACCAAGGAATTCTCGGAGAAGACAGATAGAAGCAGAAATGAAGATGATGGGGAAGAGATGGAATGATCTTAAAAGAATGGCAAGAAACAGAACGACTTGGAAAGTGTTTGTTGAAGACCTGTGCTCCACAGGGAGCTGAAAAGTAGAAGAAGAAAAGAACACCATATTCCCTATACGCCACTTTGCGTGACGGGCTCTTTGCTATTATTGATAAGTATATGTAAAACCTCCCAGATTTTCATTTAGTTAGTAGGAAAGTTTCCTAGATTCAGGAGAGCTACTAGAAGATCGGGGTTAGACTTGTGAACTTGTCTATCGTCTCACACTGCGGGTTATGCTGGCGAGTAGATATGAGCGCTTGCGGTCTGTTGTTGGATGTGCCATGAAGATAATCCGACAACTAACTAACTAACATATGAAACAAACAAACAACTCAAATGGTTTATACAGAAACACATAAACACCAATACACACAGTTATCAACTAACATTACAAAGACAACAGACCATAAGGACGTTCTCAAAAAAGATCGGTAGACGGAACACTAGAGTTACAAGGAAATATGGCAACAGAAATAGCCAACCAAAGTACAAGAGACCACAAACTATCACTGTTCTCGACGCTGAAAGGTAGAATATAACCGAAGAAAAGAAGGAAGGGAGGGAGGGAGGAAGTGAAGGAGGGAAGGGGAAGGAAGGAGGGAAGGGGAAGGAAGGAAGGAAGGAAGGAAGGAAGAAGGAAGGAAGGAAGGAAGGAAGGAAGGAAGGAAGGAAGGAAGGAAGGAAGGAAGGAAGGAAGGAAGGAAGGGAGGGAGGGAGGGAGAAGGAAGGGAGGGGGGAGAGAGGGGAGGGAGGAGGAAGGAAGGAAGGAAGGAAGGAAGGAAGGAAGGAAGGAAGGAAGAAGGAAGGAAGGAAGGAAGGAAGGAAGGAAGGAAGGAAGGAAGGAAGGAAGGAAGGAAGGAAGGAAGGAAGGAAGGAAGGAAGGAAGGAAGGAAGGAAGGAAGGAAGGAAGGAAGGAAGGAACGGAGGGAGTGAGGGAGGGAGGGAGGGAGGGAGGAAGGAAGGAGGAGGGAGGGAGGGAGGAAGGGAGGAAGGAAGGAAGGGAGGAAGGAAGGAAGGAAGGAAGGAAGGAAGGAAGGAAGGAAGGAAGGAAGGAAGGAAGGAAGGAAGGAAGAAGGAAGGAAGGAAGGAAGGAAGGAAGGAAGGAAGGAAGGAAGGAAGGAAGGAAGAAGGAAGGAAGGAAGGAAGGAAGGAAGGAAGGAAGGAAGGAAGGAAGGAAGGAAGGAAGGAAGGAAGGTACAGGAGGGAGGGAGGGAGGAAATGGTGACTGATAAATGATTATAGATTTACATAATCTCAAATGTACGTTTGTCAGACCTATGGTTCCACAGTACCTCCTAAAAGGCTGTTGCAATGTATTCACAATTCGTTGACTTCGCTTGTTACCTTAACTCATATAATAATACCCGGCATATTAATCCCATATCCGATTCGCGACCCACCTAACTCTTAATTCTCAAAACTTCAAAAGTGCACCCTTGCTAACAATCGTTTCACTGCAGCTAAACAATCATAGAACGACTTCAATGTTTATTATAATCATCAAATTCTAAAGTTATATAAATGAATGTCCGCGATTAAAAGTCTCATTGGCGTGAGCTTCGGAGAAACGAGACAGTAACTCTATATAGGAATAGGCATAATATGGTTGTGCTACATGATTTAAAGTTGCTGAGTCGAGAACGAGGTCGACACAGCGTAAAGTGTTAGCTTTACAGGAGAGAACAAAACAAAAAGCGGTGACATGAAAACAACCCGGTACTCAAAAATGTCGTGGTGAAGTCGGATGTGTTGGGCCGAAAGGCGCAAATATAACAGTTATACTGCAAACCACAACACAACGCAGTCACGTCCACTACGTCCTTGTAAGGGCGGATGATGAAGAGGAATATGTTAGTCTACCATGATACTCTAGAATACTTTAGTCATCGGGCGAACGCAACCAACCAACCATATTAAAGGTAAAGTACGAGACTTGAATCGACGTCTTAGCAAGAGAGTTTCACGCATATGTGCTCGACCGCCTATCCAGAAGTGGTCGGAGAATTCTGTATAGTGTCGCTTCAAGCTTCGAAACTCACGATGATAGGCGGTATTCCTCACCTTCCCAGAGTTATACCCTGGTACCCATTTCTGCCAGCGGCTGGGGCGACCGCGGGAGTATTTTTTTTTTCCCAACTACGAGTACAATTCACATTGTTTCCAGCGGGAATATAAAACAGGTTGTCCGAACGTCGATAGTCCAGTCACGGGGTACCAACTAGGCTACCGAGGCCCCCATCTCAATTCAATTATATGATAGCATTTAACTAAAAATAGAATTTATCGGCCATAATAGGAAACGTTTCATACAGAGCTTCGCAGCAGGAGGCAATCCAATCTTTAGAACTAGAACTCGTCTAGCAAGTGTTTTCGCCCTTTAGCTTCAAGACTCTCTAGGGGAGATGGGTCCGCTTGAGTCATGACTCCCAGGCGTCGACCTCCTGCTGCATTTAATTCTTTAATTTTAAGGCTTACAATATATTCGGTATATGATAACCATAAGTAAAAAAAAAGTAAAGTCTCCCGTCACGCCAAGTGGCGTATAGGGAACATGGTGTTGGTGACCATATATTTTACATACCTTCGGCACGTGATTTTTGGGGTAATGTGGTCGGTATTACGCCCGTGGCACTTTACTTTCCCAGAAAAAAAATCAGGCACCCGTTTAAGGCTGGGTGAACCTGGAAGCCGTCGGTTGGGATCGAACCCTACCTCTTGTCCTTTGTAGTCCAGTTCACTAACCACTGAACTATCGCGGCTCCGATAACCATACGTATTCTGTATAAAACTTCTCATTGAATGTACTGTTTGTACTCGGTCGTACACCACTGTCTCAGCTTTAACCTGCGACACAGGTGACAGCGGGTCTATATTGTCTAGTCTTTTCGCGACGTCTATTTTATACACACTCTTATCCACGCTGCTTTATGTTATGACGTAACTCGCAATTGTACGAGACAGAATCTATGAAAATAGAAAACGTGAGCAAAAAAGAGAGGAAGCCTAGAAAGAATAGCTACGAAAACACGACAAATATTTACACACCTTCTTCAAGTTTTCAGACTTTCAAAAAACTTCCATCTTTTTGAATAGCCCTTTGTTTCTGGCTAATACTTTCTTATTGTAGATTAAAGATATTTTAGATAGAAGAACATTAACAAAAGTATATTTTCGTTTTTAGTTACACTCGACATATCACATAACTGTTTCATTGCACTTTTATACTTCTATCTATCTTTCTTTACTTGTTTCTCACTTACGTTCGTTCTTTCTTTCTTTCTTTCTTTCTTTCTTTCTTTCTTTCTTTCTTTCTTTCTGCCTTTCTTTCTTTCTTTCACGTATCGCCTTTCAACGTACGTCAAAGAGGGAGATGGTTTGCGGTTTTATTTCCTCTATAGTTGTACTTTCGATGTCCTTCTAATATTCCTCCCATTCATTTTGTTTTCAAGGACGTTCACTATGCTGATGTTTGTTTGTATTTTTTTTTGAGCGTCTGCTTCGTATCATTGTTCAGTTTCATTACACTATATGGTGGATTTATTTACAATTTAACCTCGGGCGTATAGGGAATATGGTGTTATTAGTGACCATAAAATTTACAGACCTTAGGCACATGATTTTTAGGGTAATGTGGTCGGTATTACGCCCGTGCCGCTTCACTTTCCCAGAAAAAATCCGTACCCATTAAAGGCTGGGTGAACCCGGAAGCCATCGGTTAGGATCGAACCCTACCCCTTTTCCTTTGTAGTCCAGTTCACTAACCACTGAGCTCTCGCGGCTCCCTAACATACTTATAGATTAGATACAAAATACTTATAAATAAAATACAACATTTTTATATTCTAGATGCCACATACTTATAGATTAGAAACAACATACTTATAGATTAGATACAACATACTTATAGATTACAAACAACATACTTATAGATTAGAAACAACATACTTATAGATTAGATACAACATACTTATAGATTAGAAACAACATACTTATAGATTAGATACAACATACTTATAGATTAGATACAGCATACTAATGAACAACGTACTCACTGTGGCTCACTCTTCCAAACTTCAAGCCTGACAGAGCATGCCCGTGGTACCTCTCGGTTGTTCTTCCCTTGGTGTAACCATAGAGGACCATATCCAACTCTTCCTGGGTGAAGGTCAAAGATGGAACAGGTACAGGAGCAACTGGTGCCATGGTGGGCGTGGTCAAACGTGGCAAAGCACAAGTTGGGTGTTGGTGAACTAAGGACAAGGAATGGGAAATAACTGTCGGGTGGGCGCCCGGAAATACTGCTGCTGGGCCGAAAGAAAACGGTGGTTGTATGGGAAACCGGAAGCGGTCGGGCGCCATGCTGTAATAAATAAAAATATATTAAATTGATAAAAACAATTGTTCTGCAGATGTAGAAAATCATGCCCGTGGCAAATTTTTATGGCGCAAAGAATCGTAGTAACTTACCGTACCAGACTACTGTATTTGAGGTGAAGAGGCCAGTGCTCACTCAACCAGGTAACCATTTTTCAGCTGGTTTGACTAGAAAACGTCAAGCTAAGGTGCACGAACCTATGTTCACTTCATCGTAAGGTAAACGCTCCACCACCACGCTACTGGTTCTCCTATACACTTGACATCGTCTTAATTGCTACAAGTGCTCGCTCGCAATCTACGACCACTACCGAACACAATATATAGAACAGCTTTAAAAAAAAAAAAGATATATTACTCACAAAATTAGCAAAGAGTAAACAAATGTTGTGATACTGTGACTTTCCAGGCATGTCGTAAGAGACGACTAAGGAGTTAATCGATGGCTTGACAAGCTGTCATTGTAAAAAGTATTGTTATGGAAACAGAGCCATAGATTTTAGAAGCAGCGATCTCTGCAATAGTTGTTATTTTGGAACGCAAGGTTTCTGTTTTTGAGATTGTGGTTCTACCCTATGTGCCGTCTTCGGCTCGAAAGAACAATAGATAGATAGGACAAATGTACACAGACCGCAAAGTGTAAAACAAAGGAGTTAAAATAAGATGCCAGAACGTCAAACTCAAACATCGAAATATCAAAATGTAAACGAGATGACAAACGGTATATGTTTTTATTTGTACCGTTATGTTCATATCAATGTCACACATGAGCCTTATGATTATGACAGCAGAAGTAAATTTAACAACGTGTGATGCCTCATTAAAACCATTAATTAATGCTACAAAATATGATATATGTTGAGAAATGAAGGCACCGGGGAAATTGCGGAGACTACATCCTACTCTGGGAGCCGCGATAGCTCAGTGGTTAGTGAACTGGACTACAAAAGGACAAGGGGTAGGGTTCCATCCCAATCGACGGCTTCCGGGTTCACCCAGCATTAAATGGGTACTGGATTTATTTCTGGGAAAGTAAATCAGCACGGGCGTAATACCGACCACATTACCACAAAAATCATGTGCTGAAGGTCTGTAAAATATAGGGTCACTAACACCATATTTTCCGATACGTCACTTGGCGTGACGGGGGTACTTTATTTTACTTTTTTACATCCTACTCGCTGTAAACAAAGTGATTAGACACTTCATGAGAATACAGTCTAGGCACTAATAACTAAGGGTCAGCAATCTGGCTTCAAGAACATGAGAATGACTAATATAACAGACGCTTCATGCAGCGCCAGCCGACAATGTACTTGGTAGAAGATGAACACAAGAAAAAATGGAAAAACAAGAACCGTGAAAAGAATATATTACAATGTTTTACAACAAGTGTGTTTTTTTTAATATTAAAGGATAAGGGGGCAAATGCATGTGGTAAATAAAATAGCACGTTAAGAAAATAATAATGCATGCAATTACCTACTAGCACTCGTACTAGAGATATTGATAAGTTAAGATGGAAGACGTAAAGAGAAAATAACAAGATCGATCAAACAGTATCTTGATAAGACAAACAGAAGACGTAAAGAGAAAATGCGATCGATCAACCAAGATAATTGATTAAATCAAATAGAAGACGTAAAGAGAAAATAACAAGATCGATCAAACAGGATAATTGATTAAATCAAATAGAAGACGTAAAGAGAAAATAACAAGATCGATCAAACAGGATAATTGATTAAATCAAATAGAAGACGTAAAGAGAAAATAACAAGATCGATCAAACAGGATAATTGATTAAATCAAATAGAAGACGTAAAGAGAAAATAACAAGATCGATCAAACAGGATAATTGATTAAATCAAATAGAAGACGTAAAGAGAAAATAACAAGATCGATCAAACAGGATAATTGATTAAATCAAATAGAAGACGTAAAGAGAAAATAACAAGATCGATCAATCAGGATAATGCAAATTTTCATATTTTAATTTTAAAATATTTAAATGACATTTTTTTAAAAATCTGGTCAGGCTTGAAATGTGGCGTGTAAAGAATATTGTGTAGTGCCCAATTTTGTGTTCGGTCATCTTCATATTTGTTGTCGTCATCAGTCTACGCCACGGTCGTTTTTTCCTTCTTGAAAAAGAACATTAGACGCCAGTTTAAGGCTGGATGAAATGGGAAGCCATTAATCAACATCGGATCTGACTTCTTGTTCTTAACAGAACAATCGTCTTCTACTCGAAAGGGCAATAGATAGACAGACGAAGGGTGGGCCGATGGATGGATGGATGGATGGATGGATGGATGGATGGACGGACGGACGGACGGACGGACGGACGGACGGACGGACGGTGATCCGATGGATTCATGGATTGATTTATGGATGAATGAATGGATGGATGGATGGATGGATGGATGGATGGATGGATGGATGGATGGATGGATGGATGGATGGATGGATGGATGGATGGATGGATGGATGGATGGATGGATGGATGGACGGACGGACGTTCTGTTAACGTTCAAGCAACACCTGCAATCTTTATTGACAACTACAAACTCGATGCCGTACAGCAGTAGAGCTACATGGGCACCATCATTAAAGACGAACTATCTTTAGGTACAGAAACTGACATTGGTAAAGCTGCAACCACCTTCGCGCATCTTTCTAGGTGTATTTGGCGAAACAGCAAACTAACAATTAAAACAAAGGTCGCAGTTTACAATGCCTGCATCATTAGTATCCTCCTGTATGGCAGCGAATCTTGGACAATGTATGTAAAGCCGGAGAGAAGGCTAAATGCATTCCATTTACGATGCCTGCGCCGTACTCTTGGCATCACCTGAAAGGATAAAGTGACAAACTGAGAGGTCATGATTCGCACAGGCCGCCCGAAGATCTACACGCTGCCCAAACAACGTGGGTTACGCTGGCTTGGCCACTTACACCGTATGAAAGATGACCGCATACCAAAAAATATACTCTATGCGCAACTAGATGATGGAAAAAGGACTAGGCGGCGCACAAAACTTCTATCTGTAGACTTGTGTAAACGTGACATGAAGATTGAACATAAACCCTCTAACCTGAGAAGATATAGCTGCAGACCGCAATCTTTAGAAATACTCTAAAGCTCCAACTCAAACAAGAAGCAGACAGATTCATAGAAAAAGAGAATACACGGCGAAAGAAAAGAAAAAATAACATATCTTGGGGCGCTGAAAAATCCATAGTCAACTATGACTGACGGAGGCTACTATTTTTATAGAAAACAAGTGAACATAGCACGAATATTTGGTTCTGTTATTTCTTATTGATAACAAGTGAACATAGCACGAATATTTGGTTCTGTTATTTCTTATTGAAAACAAGCGAGCATAGCACGAATATTTAGTTCTGTTATTTCTGATTAAAAACAAGTGAACATAGCACGAATATTTGGTTCTGTTATTTCTTATTGAAAACAAGTGAATATAGCACGAATATTGTTTTCTGTTATTTCTTATTGATAACAAGTGAACATAGCACGAATATTTGGTTCTGTTATTTCTTATTGAAAACAAGCGAGCATAGCACGAATATTTGGTTCTGTTATTTCTTATTGAAAACAAGTGAACATAGCACGAATATTTGGTTCTGTTATTTCTTATTGAAAACAAGTGAACATAGCACGAATATTTGGTTCTGTTATTTCTGATTGAAAACAAGTGAACATAGCACGAATATTTGGTTCTGTTATTTCTTATTGAAAACAAGCGAGCATAGCACGAATATTTAGTTCTGTTATTTCTGATTGAAAACAAGTGAACATAGCCCGAATATGTGGTTCTGTTATTTCTTATTGAAAACAAGTGAATATAGCACGAATATTGTTTTCTGTTATTTCTGATTGAAAACAAGTGAACATAGCACGAATATTTGGTTCTGTTATTTCTTATTGAAAACAAGTGAATATAGCACTAACATTTGGTTCTGTAATTTCTTATTGAAAACAAGTAAATATAGCACTAACATTTGGTTCTGTAATTTCTTATTGAAAACAAGTGAATATAGCACTAACATTTGGTTCTGTAATTTCTTATTGAAAACAAGTGAATATAGCACTAACATTTGGTTCTGTAATTTCTTATTGAAAACAAGTGAATATAGCACTAACATTTGGTTCTGTAATTTCTTATTGAAAACAAGTGAATATAGCACTAACATTTGGTTCTGTAATTTCTTATTGAAAACAAGTGAATATAGCACTAACATTTGGTTCTGTAATTTCTTATTGAAAACAAGTGAATATAGCACTAACATTTGGTTCTGTAATTTCTTATTGAAAACAAGTGAACATAGCACTAACATTTGTTCTGTAATTTCTTATTGAAAACAAGTGAACATAGCACGAATATTTGTACTTTTTTCCGCCGACGCTGTGAATCATGTTGAACTAATTTCTTCCACCTTTCACTTATCTTGTCCCAAAACATAATATTCCACAACTTTCAATAAATGATAATTGTCAGGTTACTAATTACTTTTTTAATATAATGTATAATTATAGAAATAAAAAAATAAATTTGAACCTATTGATGGATTAGAGAAGTGTCAAACAGAGACAAGTTATTGTATTCCATTCTCTCTATAGAATTCGTTTCATTGCAGTCGAGGTTTTCACACATCAGCTGCACATCTAGTCGCAGAATTGCCTTAGACGTTATGCTTTATTATGTTGACTGATACCGAAGATGCACCACAGAAGTAAAAAAGCAGAATTGCTCAGGCCAAAATAGCATTTCAGAAAAGAAAAACATCTTATGCAACAAATATATGTCAATAGAAGTGAGAAAGAGAGTTCATTGGCGTTATATTGAGCCAATTCTGACCTATGGAACCGAATTATGGACAGTAAACAAACAAATGAAAAGACGATTAGAGGCCACAGAGATGGGATTTCTCAGAAGAATATTGAAAGTTCCCTGGACAGCTAAAAAGACCAATGAGGAAATTCTCAAAGAGGCCAACACAAAAAGGGAGCTTCTAAGAAACATCAGTAAGAAACAAATCAACATTTTTTTGGGCACATCATGAAAAGAGGAAAACTGGAATACTTGGTTAAAGCTGACAAAATACACTGAAAAAAAAGATCGTGGACAACAAAGAGAGCAAATACTGGATAGCTTGGTGCCATGGCAAAGATAATGGTCAACAACAAAAGTGATGCGATGCACGGTAGATAGAAGATTGTGGAAGGACCTGATGGCCTACGCCAACCGGTACGGATGATGATGAAGAATGTCCAGAACCGTGTATATCCTATTCGACTGCAGATGCGATTATACTTTTTGAACAGTCACTTCCTCATTCAATTCTCTCTGAAAAACACATTGAATGGAAACAAAACAACAAAAACGGTTTAAACGACAACGCTAGTTCCTACAAACACCAGGCGAAATCTTGAGAGAGAAAAGATACCAAGTAGCTTAGAACAGGGATGGCCAATTTCTTCCAAATGGCAGGCCACTTTTTAATTATTTTTTTTTTTGTGGCGGGCCACACATAACAACATCAATACAAATAAACTTGGCATTTGTTTTAAGGTAATATTTTTGTTATTTATCGGCATTATTTGCTTACATAAATCATTTTGTTGCTGCAGAGTTAAAAATGCCTAGTTGATTTATAAAAATGAATAAAAGTTGTTATTTATATTGTTTAACAAACATGTTTTAGTTAGGTCATTTTAAAGTTCACATGTAACAAACCATAATGAGAACAATGTGGACGTTCATGTGCAGCAACAAGTTCATCAAAGTCAATGTGTAAAGATGATGATGATATTCGTAATAAATCCTGAAGGTTGCCATCAGTGAGTCGGTTTTCTTTGTGACGATTTAATCTCCTTCATTGTTGAAAAAGCGCATTCACATATATATGTGCTTCCGAACATAGGAGTAATTTTCAAGCTGAAATCACTCAATGCGGGATATTTTTTCCGTGGCACAAGTTTCCAAAAGTCAACTCCTATCTCCATCCTTGATTAGAAAAAGGGGTCACTTTGGAGGTTACATAACTCCAACTGAAAAGTGTCATGTTGTTGGAAAATGTCACACTTCATAGGGCTGTTAAACAATGCCAGTTCTGGTCGTATACCACTGAAGTCAGAAAATCGTTCATTGAATTGCTCCAATAGTTTGTCTAACATTAATACAGAAAATTTGAAATCAGTGTCACCGCGCTCCCCAATCAATTCTTTGCACGAAGGAAAATGAATGAAGTTTTCTTTGGCCAGGGTAAATCTAAAAACTTTTAGTTGACTTATAAATCCATCTAGGTGTCCCTCCAAATCGGAGACTATTTGGGAACGTCCCTGTAGCTTCACGTTGAGTTCATTCATGTGCTTGGTGATATCAGCTAAAAAGGCAAATACGCTGTTAAAATGTGGAGCAGACATTTTTCTGATCAGTTCTTTGTTGGTATCATGTTTCTCTAAAATCTGCTTTATCTCGTTTCTCAAGGCAAAAACCCGCCTCAAACAATTCCCTATACTTAGCCACCGTACTTCTGTGTAGAGCACTAAATCGCCATATTCCGCCTCAACTTCTGATATAAAATTTATAAACTGTTGGTGTGTCAACGCCCAATTCCTGCCTTTTATTAAATTCACACACTTTATTACAGTTTTCATAACATCCTCCACGTCTAGAATCTTGCCACACAGCGCCTCCTGGTGTATAATGCAATGTAATGCCGGGCAATGGATTCCAGTCTTCCTTAATAATCCAACTAAACTTGTTTGAGTACCACACATTAACTTAGCGCCATCTGTCACTATTGCTCAAGGTCTGTTTATGTCATCGATACCGTTAACAACTTTCATAACTGAGTTATAAATGTCTTGACCTTTGGTCGTATTATGCAATGAATCTAAAGCTAGTACAGTAAAGTCTCGATTATCCGGAATGCTCGGGGAAGAACCCATTCTGGATAATTGAATTTTTCTGGATAATCGAGAGTAAGAAAACCAAACTCAAAATTTATGAAAAAACATGATTGAAAAATTGCAATGCTCAGAAATATTTAAATTCGTGTGACATTCACTAGCTTTCTCTATCAACATGGGTCCTGATATTGGCATTCCTTTTCTTCTTCTTTCTAAAAACCACACATAAAGGACGTCGTCGAGTTTTTCAAATTTTGGCCGTTTCATACTTCGTCTCTGGTGTATATTGTTGCTGCTTTCAGACTCCGACGCAAACTTAAACAACTCATCTTTTTGATTTCGTATGTCATATAATGTTGAAGAGGCTATGCCAAATTCAGTCATCAAAACGTTGCGATTAACGCCTTTTTCAAGTCTACTAGCGATTTCAATCTTCTGGTTCAGTGTCAATACAGTTCGCTTGCGTTTACCTTTGCGGGAAATTGAGGTGTGGTTTGCACTCGCAGAGGCCATTATTTAACACAAAAATGTATTCCGTTAAAAGTATGCACACATGCGTTTATAGCATATCATGTATAATTTATACTGATGGAACGAATTTCAGCTTGCACAAATGTCTGAGACAAACTAACGTCAAACTCTGTATCTTACTCTTTTTGAATTTCCAGTCGGTAATTTTTGAACCCCTCCCCTTTCTTCTCACCATCTCTATGTCACTGCACGCCGGCTGCTCAACCTTTGATTTATAATCATCAAAGTTATGGGCTCTTCAATTTTCACAAACAATACGTCTGCTTCTAATGTTCGGTCAGACTGTCAAACGCCATATTTTTGACAAATTCATGACCAACTTTAGATCTAAAGCAGGCTATGAGAAAATTAAGCAAATTTGTAAAATCATGTAGATAAGTGTTTTTGGCACGACTAAGATTTCCCGACAAAAACATTTAGTCGGGGGAAAAAGTGAAGATATAGACTGTCTGTCGCTTTTACTTGGAATATTTGGAGACACAATGTCTGGATTGAATAAAATATGTTCGCTCCTATTTGAAGTATATTACTGTAAATACACTATTGTAAACGCAATATTGTGTAATGATAGAGCCTGTAGAAGTAAGCGCAGCGCACAAACCGTGTTGTAGCGTTTTCGATTTCCGGATAAAGGCATTTAATTTAACTGAAAAAAACATGATTCAAGCTTTCTCCCTATAATAATTAAAAAAAAAAAAAGTCCGTTAAATTGAGAATTCCGGATTATTGAGTACCGCATAATCGAGACTTTACTGTAGCTCTTCATTGATAATAAAGTCTTTTGAAACAGTTCTTATGAAAAATAAAAGTTGTGCTGTGTCTGATATGTCATTAGATTCACCCAAAGCCAGAGAAAAGTAAGCGGAATTTGTAACGACACTCTTTAATTTACTAGATATATGAGAACTTTTACTATTACTATTAGTCACTTCTAGTGACTGTCTGTTTTGATAGTGGAATGCTCTCAAAATGACTGGCAATTTTTTCTTCCCCAAATGCACGTGCCATGTTAATAGAACAACGCTTTACAAAGTCACCGTCACATAATTATTTTTTTTATTTGGCTATCTCTGCGCTTACAACAAACGATGCCATTAAGGAACTTGTTTGTTTTGTTGTTAATGTAGTAAAAACAGATTTCTGAGCACTAACCTTTTTCTTCAAATCGCAAAAAAAAAAAAAAATTAAAAAAAAAATAAAATTTAAAGTACCCCCGTCACGCCAAGTGGCGTATAGGAATATGGTGTTAGTGACCATAAATTTTACAGACCTGCGGCACATGATTTTTAGGGTAATGTGGTCGGTATTACGCCCGTGCCGCTTTACTTTCCCAGAAAAAAAATCCGGTACCCATTAAAGGATTGGTGAACCCGGAAGCCGTCGGTTGGGATCGAACCCTACCTCTTATCCTTTGTAGTCCAGTTCACTAACCACTGAGCTATCGCGGCTCCCTAAATCGCACACAAGTGTAGAACATATTGTACCAATGTAGTCCTTGTATTTAGCGGCGTGGTGTTGTGTGTAATCCGTTTAAGATTATATTCTTTATTTACAGGCAACACTAGCAAACACACAAGGCACTGCGGTTTGCTATCCTTATTGTTGATATTTAAAAAATCATGTTTCCATTTCTTATGAAAAAATCTGATTTTTTCATTTAATTGATGTTTATTGCTCATATTATGTCACGACTGAAGCAACAGACATTGAAAATACAGATTATAACAATAGCACTGTTTCCTGTCAAAAATGGAACTGTTCACTATAACTCGACAAAATCAGAATGATCAGATCGGATATATAATTTTGACTGATGAAAAGAGGATTGGAGAGCAAGAAACTGAAAGTAAAATAATTGGGGGGGGGGGGGTTTAATGTTTGGGAAAAGAAGGAGGTGGGTGACTGACAGTATTTCTTGGCGGAAAATGTTTGAACTCGCCGAACCGAGAGTCGGTTCTAGAACCATTCGTCGGTTTCTTCCTTTGTTTCAGTCGATCGCAGGATGATCAAACGGAAAAAAGGATGGGTTGGGAATGACGGGAAGGCGACGTTAAACTAGCTACTAGAGTGTTCCGAGTGTTAAACATAGGTCTACTTGTACTATTATTTTTCTTTGATTTACCTCGGATGTTTCCACCAATAATTATACTTTATTTTAAACAAACTACTAGGGAATATTTTTTTAGCTTTCTCCATGGTAGAAGTTAATGTAACAAATTTTGAACCACGTGTGGCCCGCGGGCACCTTATTGGCCATCCCTGGCTTAGAAGAACAAGACAGGAAGTCGTCATCAGCTTACAATTCACGAATCAGAAAACTTGCTCTCTTTATAAAAAATCATTTTTTCTTAACACTCTTAAGGCACAAGGGAGAATTGAGAGCAGAACTGATAAAGCGTGGTTGTTCCTACTGTCTCACAAGATGGACACAAAAGATATTGGGGTGTTGGGGGGAGGGGGATATTAGGGCGTCTGGCGTGATACTGACCACACCACTCAAAAAAAAAAAATTGGTGTTTTAGTCCATGTCTGGAGGTAACAAATAGACAAAAAAAATATAGACCTTAAAATAGATATGGTATTTTTGTATGTCTGTGAATACCAAAAAGACACAGAATGTAGACCTAATAAATATTTATATAGTATTTCTGCTGTATTACTTGAAGTAACAAATAGACCAAAAATATAGACCTTTAGAATAGATATTGTAATTGTATCTATGTCTGGTAGTAGCAGAAAGATATAACATGCAGGATTGAAAATAAATAGTGTACCTTTGTCTATGTGTGGAAGTAACAAAACAACACACAATCCAACATAGAGAAGCTGATCTGTTGAATTACTTCCTATTCTTTCTATCCTGCAACCCTCAGAGTTGAAGGAACAACAGTGGTGGCAGCAACTAGCATGTTCTATTCTCTTTATCCTGTAACCATCAGGGTTACATAACAGTGGTGGCAGCAACTAGCATGTTCTATTCTCTCTATCCTGTAACCCTCAGGGTTACACAACAGTGGTGGCAGTAACTAGCATGTTCTATTCTCTTTATCCTGTAACCCTCAGGGTTGAAGGAAAAACAGTGGTGGCAGCAACTAGCATGTTCTATTCTCTCTATCCTGTAAACCTCAGGGTTACACAACAGTGGTGGCAGCAACTAGCATATTCTATTCTCTCTATCCTGTAACCCTCAGGGTTACACAACAGTGGTGGCAGCTACTAGCATGTTCTATTCTCTCTGTCCTGTAACCCTCAGGGTTACACAACAGTGGTGGCAGACACTAGCATGTTCTATTCTCTCTATCCTGTAACCCTCAGGGTTACACAACAGTGGTGGCAGCAACTAGCATGTTCTATTCTCTCTATCCTGTAACCCTCAGGGTTGAAGGAACAAAAGTGGTGGCAGCAACTAGCATGTTCTATTCTCTTCTACTTGCTGCTGTTTTTATTGAGCTGAGGAAATCAAAGACTGCTCCTCTCTGATATTATCTCCCCTCCTCTCTGTTATTTTTTCCATATGCTTTCTTCGCTTATTTACCATTACATTATTCTCTTTATAACATAAAAACGTTGTCCAGCAATACGCCCTGTTTCCCCTGTGACGTCACATACTGAACCACTTACAGTAAATATCAGCTTCAACAATGAATGCATCAGATTCAGAACAAACATCGAACATGAATGGCGTCACTTCACATATTTAGAGTTTAAACTAAATGGGGTTGGTGGATTCATACTGTCAATAAAAATTGAAATCAGTACTTCTGGTGTCAGTGCTAGTGACCTAAAGCTGACAAATACCTGGCTATATATCCTCGTTAGGTTTACGAAAACTATCTAACCAGCATTGCCACGACATTGACAATCGAAAAGAACAGAGAAAAGACACCCATTAAAAGCCAAAACTGAAATCAGATTGTGAAGCCAAAGCACAAATGGATACAACACAACGTAACTTACACCAACTTTGTTTGAATCTTTTTGATTTTTTTCAGACGAGGCTGAATAGAAAGTGCCCGAAAAAATGTTAAGAAGCAACAAAACTAAAACAATTTAAGCCAAAGTGATTAGTCCCGTCAGTTGTTCAGTGCAGAAATGTAGTGTAGGTCAGTTTTGATTGGGCCCTTATTTAACAAACACCCGTGTTTCTGTCGGGAATTGAGAACTTATTCCTATTAACTATTAGTTACATTTCCTAAGATTGCAATGAAAAAATATATAAACTATCTCATATCATCATCAAGTACCGGACCTGCTGGCGAAGGTGATCTTGTCTCTTCACAACTTTCGATCTCGACGGTTATTTATCATTTCTGCTGTTGACCTTTTGCCAAGCCATTCTCTTAACTCTTTCAGTGCGGAAGGATGTTATCAATTTAGCGGTAGAGATTTCAGAGACAAAATTGTTCACGTTTTTAAATATCAATCTACATGTTTATATTTATTTAACACTTAACATATTATATATATATATATATATTGTTATAATTAAACAATGAAGTATATTTAACCAATACCAGATATATATATATGGCCCTTTTCGTCTTGTCAGACGGTCTAGTGGAGGCTATTGCGTATTTTTTTGAGGTATTGTTTTTGCCGAACAGCTTCTCTCGTGGCTAATTCTACCAATGTTTGACAAACACACGCGGTCACATAATGAACAGGTCAGGCTCGCTGGTCCACAGGGTTTACCATCCTTTTTCATGAGTCTCTTCTCTTCTAAGTCCTGTCTTAGAACAGTCTCAAATGTTGTTATACCGTTCCTTATACGTGCTCTCCATGATGTGCGATCACTTGCCAGATGTTGCCAGTCGTTTTCACAGATGGAGAAGTCTTTCAGAGATGATTTGCAGATATCTCTATATCGTAGTTTAGGTCTGCCGATTTGTCGTTTTCCGTGTTTTAGCTCGCCATATAGTATTTGCCTAGGAATGCGTTTTTCTTCCATCCGTTGGACATGCCCCAGCCATCTTAGCCTTCGACTTCTGAGCATCGACATGATTGTTAGGGTCTTAGCACGTTGCAGGACAGTTAAGTTGGTTATTTTGTCCTGCCATTTGATGTGCATTATTTTGCGGAGACATCGCATGTGGAAGACATTTAGTCTTTTTTCCTGGTTTGAGTATGTTGTCCAGGTTTCGGATCCATATAGTAGTGTGCTAAGCACACAAGTTTGATATATTAAGAGTTTAGTCTTTTGAGTTAGTTTCGTGTTGTTCCATGCCCTTTTTGTGAGTTTGCCGAAGGTCGTAGCTGCCTTACCAATTCGACAGTTTATTTCTTCATCAAGAGAGATGGTTTGCGTAACTGTGGATCCAAGATATGTAAATTTCTGTACTGATTCTAGTGGGCAGTCTTTTAGAGTAATAGATATAGGTTAGAAGTCACCTTGATTTAGTATTACTGTCTTCTGAACATTAATTGACAGTGAAAAAAGGTCGCATGCTTTATCCAGGTTGTTGATCAGCGACTGTAGGGTGGCCTCACTATGAGCGACTAGAACTGCATCGTCAGCAAATAAAAATTATTTAAGTAGGGCAACATTTGTTTTGGTTTTTGCTCTTAGTCGTGCTAAGTTGAACAGTGAGCCATCTGGTCTAGTGCGAATGTAAATATCTCCTGAGCTGTTTTCGAAAGTGTAATTTAGGAGGGCAGCAAAAAATATACCAAAAAGGGTGGGGGCGAGGACACATCCCTGTTTCACTCCTTTGTTGACTTTGAAATTCTCTGATGGACTCCCATCAAAATGGACTTTGCCATTCATGTCTTCATGGAAGGAAATTATCAGCCTAAGTAATTTAGGAGGGCAGCCTATGCCTTCTAACACCTTGTAGAGACCATCTCTGTTTACTGTGTCGAATGCCTTTGTGAGATACACAAAGGCAATATAGAGCGGCATATTTTGTTCCCGACATTTTTCCTGCAGTTGTCTAAGAGTGAAGATCATATCTATGGTTGATCTCCCGGGTCTGAAACCGCATTGGGACTCGGGAAGCATCCGTTCTGCAAGTCTATGCAGGCGATTAAGTACGACTCTAGCAAAAGCTTTGCCTGTTGTGCTAAGGAGAGAAATGCCTCTGTAATTATTGCAGTCGCCCCTGTCTCCTTTATTCTTGTACAGCGTTATAATCTTGGCATTTCTCATATCATGAGGTATTTCTCCGTTTCTCCAGCATTTAATTAGCAGTTTGTATAGGTGTGGAAGTAGTACGCTTAGGTTTTCCTTTAGTACATCTGTGGGAATGTTGTCATTTCCTGCAGCTTTTCCTCTTGAGAGGGCATTTATAGCGTCAGCAAGTTCGTTCATAGTAGGCTCAACATCCAGTTCAAACATTGTAGGATATTTGGGTATTGATTGTGCTAGAGCTGTGTTTGCTGGTCTGTCGTCACTGTATAGATTAGAGTAGTGTTCAACCCATCTTTGCATTTGTTGTCCCTTGTCAGTAATAGGTTCTCCAAACTTGGATTTTAGGGGGGCTAATTTTGTTATTTTTGGTCCAAGGCCTTTTTTATATTGTCATGCATGGTTTTTGAGTCGCCCCTGTCTGAGGCTTTCTGTATTTCAGAGCATAGATTGTTCCAGTATTCGTTTGCGCATCTTCTTGCTTCGCGTTGTAGGGTGGCTTGCGCATGTTTGAGCTGATCCTTGGTGATTTGATTGGGATTATTATTGAAGTTCAGTAGAGCCTTTTTCTTATTAGCTATTAGTGGGTCTAGTCTTGCTGCATTTTCTTCGACCCAGTCGTTCTTTGAGAACCGTTTCTGGCCGTAGGTAGATAGAGCGCAGTTATAGATGTGTGTTCTCAGGGAGCACCAGTTGTCATCCACACTTGATGCATCTTCTACTTCTTCTACCAGTTCATCAAACTTGGATCTAAAAATGTCTTCGGTTGGTGTGGTTTTTGTCGCTGTGATGTTGATCTTGGCTGCTGCAGGCTCTCTTGATTTGTAGATACGACTACTTCTGGCTTTGATCTTACTAATGACTAGAGCGTGGTCTGTGTTGCAGTCTGCACTGTGATATGTTCGTGTTATTCTGATGTTATTTAAAGACTGCCTACGTGTAAGAACTAGGTCTAGTTGGTGCCAGTGACCACTTCTAGCATGACGCCAATACCAGATGATACAAAACATAATAAACATAGAATGGTTTGATCACAGTTTACACTAATCTAAAAGATAGTGACGCACTGTGCGGCGAAACGTACGGAAAGAGTTAAGCTGTCTGGTATTTTTTCTCTTTGCTTCCCTCTATCTCTTCGTCCCTCAATTTTTCCTGTTGTTACAATATATTCCAGCTGTTCTCTTCTCATTACATGGCCAAAAATGATGATTGTTTCTTCCTAATATTGGAAATTAGCTCTCTTTTGCTTTGACCTCTTTCAGAACATTTTCATTACTCTTCCTAGCTGTCCATGGTATTCTCAACATTCTTCTGTAAAACTACATTTCCATAGACTCCAGTGATTTTCTTGTCTGTTGTCATATTGTCCATGATTCACATCCATATGTTAAGACTGGATCTACATAACATTTAAAAACTCTATTTATCTCATATCAGACAACACCAAATAATTATTTTTGAAGAAGTGAATTATGTGATTATATATAATATTATGTAACTGTATTATTATAGCTGAAGTCAACTGTCACAACATAAATAATTTGCGATATGCGGATGACACAGTCTTAATAGCAGAGACAGAGAACGAACTACAAGAAATAATAGACATAATAGTAAAAGAGAGCAACAAAAAAGGTCTAAGTCTGAATAGTAAGAAAACAGAAGTAATGGTTATATCGAAGAAACAATCATCACCATCATGCAGCATAAAAATAAACGAGATAAATCTGAAACAAGTGCAACATTTAAAATACTTGGGCACAATAATAACATCAGATGGGAGATGCACCACAGAAATAAAAAGCAGAATAGCGCAGGCCAAAATAGCATTTCAGAAAATGAAAAATATCTTATGCAACACATCTATGTCAATAAAAATGAGAAAAAAAGTTCATCAGTGCTATATAGAACTAATTCTGACCTATGGAAGCGAATCATGGACAGTAGACAAACAAATGAAAAGACGATTTGAGACCACAGAGATAGGATTTCTCAGAAGAATGTTGAAAGTTTCCTGGACAGCTAAAAAGACCAATGAAGAAGTTCTCAATGAGGCCAACACAAAAAGGGAGGTCTTAAAAAACATCAGAGAGAAGCAATCAACATTTTTCGGACACATCATGAGAAGAGGAAAGTTGGAATATTTGGTTACAACTGCCAAAATAAAAGGAAAGAGAGATCGCGGACGACAAAGAGAGAAAATACTGGATAGCTTGGTGTCATGGCATGGAAAACAGTCAACATCAGAACTGATACAATGTACTGTAGATAGAAGATTGTGGAAGGACATGATCACCTACGCCAAACGGTATGGCACACGATGATGATTATTATTATAGCAAGCAGTTGTAATCTTGTGTTTGAACCAGGCAAAGAATGAGCACATTATTTATGCTAATTGAAAAATAAGGGAAAATGATAATGATGGTGAGAATAAGTATCAATAATAAGTACGGATATAACAGTAACGAATGTTGCAATACATATTACGTACATGCTATTAAGTTATGTTTAATAGACTATGAGAGCAGAATCAATCATTTGTATGCAATGGTTGTCCAGTTTTAAATTGCATGCAGAAATTGAATAATTTATCTATCTTAATTCTCTGTTACTTAATTACAGCAGTCTTTTTAGAGGTAGTGTAATCGAAATTCAACAATCGAAGTATCTGTTATCTGAAATAACAATCGGAAATCATAATATAAATAATCTAAGGTATGCTGATGATACAGTGAATCACTAACAGTGAAAATGATTTACAAGAAATGTTTGACATTATAGTGAAAGAAAGCAAAAATAAAGGACTCAGCCTTAATAGCAAAAAGACAGAATTAATGGTAACAACAAAGAAAAAGACATCACCTCAATGCAAAATAAAGACAAGTGGAACAATATTATAACAGGTAAATGAATTTAAATATTTGGGGACTTTGTTAACCTCAGACGAAAGATGTAAAACAGAGGTGAGATGCAGCATGGCCCAGGCAAAAGCAGCTTTCCAAAAAAGAGGTAGATACTGTGCAATCCCTTTTTGACAATAGAAACAAGAAAAATAGTTTTTTAAATGTTATATAGAGCAGTATTAACATATGAGCCGTGATAGCTCAGTGGTTAGTGAACTGCACTACAAGGGACAAGGGTAGGGTTCGATCCCAACCGACGACTTCCGGGTTCACCCAACCTTAAATGGGCACCGGATTTTTTTTCTGGGAAAGTAAACAGCACGGGCGTAATACCGACCACATTACCCCAAAAATCATGTGCTGAAGTTCTGTAAAATATAGGGTCACTAACACCATATTTCCCTATACGCCACTTGGCGTGACGGGGGTACTTTATTTTTTTTTTATATTAACATATGGATGGGAATCATGGACAATAGGACAACAAACAAGAAAATCACTGGAGTCTGTTGAAATGTGGTTTTTACAGAAGAATGTTGAGAATACCATGGGCAGCTAAGAAGAGTAATGAAAATGTTCTGAAAGAGATCAAAGCAAAAAGAGAGCTAATTTCCAACATTAGGAAGAAACGATCATCATTTTAAACCATGCAATGAGAAGTGAACAGCTGGACTATATTGTGACAAGAGGGAAATTTGAGGGACGAAGAGATGGAGGGAAATACAGAGAAAAGATAGCAGACAGCTTAAGAGAATGGCTTGGCAGAGGATCAACAATAAAAATGATAAATAATTGTCCTGATCGAAAGTTGTGGAGAGACATGATTATCTACGCCAGCAGGCTTGCTACTTGATGATGATGAATCGAAAGTCGGAAATAGAATAAGGAAATTATTTTTTTTAAGTTGAAATTTATAAGTTGTTGGCCAAATAAACATTTATTCTCTTTTACACAACGGGATCATTTATTTGTTTCTCTTATTATTTTTGCGAACAGGAAAAGAAGGTTAAATTAATATTTATAAAACAATATATTTTTTTAAATAGTTATTTCAAATTGTCGTTTCCCTCTCTCTGCGATCAACAAAGTTGTTGTTTAAATGACATTG
>JAVIAB010000125.1:26837072-26967072 GCA_032433765.1 Megaustenia siamemsis
CCGTTTTTTCCTGGTAGCCGTGTGCAAATGGGTCCCTCGCAGCACAGGCAGATAACTCCGTATTTGCAGGTACTCATTTTTGTTTCCGTGCATGAGTAATTGACATTTCAAGTCAGGCCTCGCTGCTGAGACCAGGGGTGGTTGTCGCAGAGAGAAATCATAAATAAAAATCCAAACTGGTACAGCCGGGATTCGAACACACAACCTCTCTGTCTCGAGGTCGTCGTCTTGTCTCTAGACCAACTAACCCTCTTATTTTAATGTTTTAGTCGAACTCGTGGAAAATTACTTCCGAATGTTGTTACTGTATCACAACTTCTAAATGTTGTTAATGTCATCACAACTTCTAAATGTTGTTAATGTCATCACAACTTCTAAATGTTGTTAATGTCATCACAACTTCTAAATGTTGTTAATGTCATCACAACTTCTAAATGTTGTTAATGTCATCACAACTTCTAAATGTTGTTAATGTCATCATAACTTCTAAATGTTGTTAATGTCATCACAACCTCTAAATGTTGGGAACGTCATCACAACTTCTAAATGTTGTTAATGTCATCACAACTTCTAAATGTTGGGAACGTCATCACAACTTCTAAATGTTGTTAATGTCATCACAACTTCTAAATGTTGTTAATGTCATCACAACTTCTAAATGTTGTTAATGTCATCACAACTTCTGAATGTTGTTAATGTCATCACAACTTCTAAATGTTGTTAATGTCATCACAATTTGTAAATGTTGTTAATGTCATCACAACTTCTGAATATTGTTCATGCCATCACAACTTCTAAATGTTGTTCATGTCATCACAACCTCTGAATGTTGTTCATGTCATCACAACCTCTGAATGTTGTTCATGTCATCACAACTTCTGAATGTTGTTAATGTCACCACAAATGCTTATTTTAATCTAAAAATATTTCAGCCAAAATTTTAGGAATTCTGCATCATTTCTGGGTAAACACTCTTGACCCTAGTACATTCCCCTCAAACTTAAAATATATTTTTCCCGGAATTGTCTTCAGTTTATGACAACATACACCACACGTAAACTTGTTTAGGTAAAGTCAATATGTATATATAGATGACAATGAAGTAGAAGAGTGCTTGCTGAAGAAAGTGCCATGTTTGCCAAATCCGAGAGTTTTGTGGGAGCAAAATTAAATTTTAACCACAACGGTTTTTATGTTTCAAGATATACATTTTTCTATTCCAGATGAGTGTTTATGGATGGATAAGGTTAGTCGAAGGCACCCGGTATCACTTCAAACGAATTAAAATCTAGATTTTCTCAACCGCCCGTGCCAGTGGAATCATCCGAATTAAAACTCATCTCATTGAAGAATCCAAACAAAGAAAGGCAGATGTAGTCCTCTTCATAGCAGCTACAACACACACCAAAAGACATAAGGCCAAGCGGCACCGAAAGTGAACGCAGCTGAATTGTACTTCATCTTATGATATCATCACTCATCGTAAACAATCAGAATATTGAAGCATGACATGAATGTAGAATTAGAAGTTGCTTGTGTATTTTATATTTCTGGAGAGACACACATGAATAAATTGACTAAAATATCGGTGACAAACAGCGGTGGTCACACATTGTGTACTACCAACATAAGTTTCAGAGTCTAAGTGTGCGGCGTCAACATTTTAATTGGCATATTAGATAAGTCATAATCATCGTCATAATTCGTTTCACAGAGTCAAATTTTAGCTACAAATTGAGTGTGAATTTACTCGGTTATTCTGATGGTGCACTATGATTCATTGGGAGCCGCGATAGCTCAGTGGTTAGTGAAATGGACTACAAAGGACAAGGGGTAGGGTTCGATCCCAACCGATGGTTTCCGGGAGTAGTAGGAGGCGCACGTTATGATCGGACTTGGATACAAAGACAAAGAATAGGGTATACCCTACGAAGTCCAGTACCCTATGAGTACAGGAGTTATATAGAGACTGCGCCAAACTGCGCCAAGCTGCACCAAGCTGCCCCAAGCCAGAGTGATGTCATGATATATATGTATATATGTATAGGACTTGTATAGTGCATGAAGAGGGTTGGTGGTTGAGGAGATAATTAATGACTCATGTATTGGACATCAGTGTTTCCCGCCAAAGTGACTTCCAATAGGAGCTAGTGTGTGTGTATGTTGTCCGGCTATAGACCACGCCCACTCCGGAAGTGAAACTACCATATTAGGGAGTAGTGATACGTTAGTTATTTCAGAGTTATGGTGAGCATTTATACATATAATAGTAATAAATTAATAGTTATTATATTTAGGGGGGCGTAAATGGGCTCCGTATTTAAGATATGGACCATAAGTAGGTGTATATACATACATATATTGGCAAATCTTGCTGGCGGTATAAACGAACAGTCATTTTCTCCTACCGTGGCACATAATGACCCAATCAATTCTGTACGCGCGTGAGTTTATTGATTATTGTCTCCAGCGAGCGCGAAACGCAACAAGTTGTGTAAACTAATGAGCGATCTGTCTCGGTACGTGGTTAGCAGACAATAAGACATAGGTTAATAACAATACTTATGATCTCGATACGCGTATCGTGTTATCAAATAAGGTTCGTAAGTTATAAAATAACGACATAAAACGACCTCGCGACAGTCGTAGGTATGGATCCAACCTGGAATCATCCGTTTACGGCGCTAGTCGCAGGACCGACGGGATGCGGAAAAAGTGTGTTTGTTAGGAGATTTATCGACCACGTGTCAGAAATGGTCAGACCCGCGCCGGAGGAAATAATCTACTGTTACGGTGAGTGGCAATCGATGTACGATACGATGAAGGGTGTTCAGTTTAACGAAGGGCTACCCGACATGGACCAATGGCGAGGAGATAGGACACGTCTGTTGGTCATAGACGATCTGATGAACGAAACCGACGATAGGGTCACGAAACTATTTACCAAGGGAAGTCATCATAGAAATATAAGCGTCGTGTATATAGTACAGAATCTCTTTAGCAAAAACAAGGAACAGCGGACGATAAGTCTCAACAGTCATTACATAGTTCTGTTTAAAAACCCGAGAGACGGATCTCAGATTACGAATCTGGCCAAACAAATGTACCCGGGGCGCGTGTCGTACGTGCAAGAAAGTTTTAAAGACGCGACATCGGCTCCACACGGGTATTTATTATTTGACCTTCGGCAAGAGACGCCGGATCATCTAAGGCTGCGCGCAAATATTTTTCCTAAAGAACAGCAGGTAGTCTACATCCCAAAGTAAGGAACATGGGCGAGTCGGTCAAAAGACACGGAGAGATGTTGCGATTTCTGTGCTCTGCTAAACCACCAGTTGTAAAGGCCGCGATGAAAACAGCGTCGCCTGATCTCATAAGAACTCTGTGCGAATGTTGCCACAACGTGTTAAAAGGTAACGTTCGGCTCACCCCGGCTCAGAAGAGACGGTTGCAGCGCCATAAACACGACCTGAGGATTCTCGCACGAAAAAAGACGACCGTGAAAAAGAGAAAACAGATTCTACAAAAGGGTGGTTTTATCGGCGCTCTGATTAAACCAGTTCTGGGTATCCTGAGCGGTATTCTGGGCATGTGAACGATGGCAAAGAAAATGATTTTGATCGATCCTCGACTGTTAGAGTCTGTAAATCACCACCAAATCGCGTATACGCCACCCGAGTCACTAAAAGACACCCTAGGAGATCTGGATACGCAAATGCAACGAGTCCTGGAAAGAGAGGACATGTCACCACGCGACAAAGCCAGAATGTATCAGCAGACATTGCAACGGTATCTGCAACGTCTCGATCAGTACAGACACAAACCTCTAGGCGTAGTGGACATTAAACAGGCACCCCCATCCCCCGACGCGATTACAACACCACCAACTGCGGTACTTAAAGACGAAGTCGACGAAAAAATTCCTCAGTCAGCGCCAAGCGCGCCTAGGCCGAAAACGAAAGCGGTCACTCACAAAGAAGTTGTGGGCAAGTACAGGCTCAGGAAAAGAAGAAAAAGTAAAATTCCAAAACCAAACTGGGAGACATGGCCAAACGAGTAGATAAGATGTTAAGAAGCCGTTACTACGATCCGAATCGACCGGGTGCCTACGGGGGTGTGGGTGGTTTACAGCGTAGTACAAAACTAAGCTCTGCAAAAATTAAAGAATGGCTGAGTCTGCAGGATGCTTATACTCTACACAAACCCGTTGTAGAAAATTTAAGAGACGACCCATCATCGTGGGTGGTATGAATCAGCAGTTCCAGGCTGATCTGATCGATCTGAGACAATTAAGAAGATACAACGACGCGTTCTCGTATCTCGTTACGTGTATCGACGTTTTTGCGAAGTATGCTTGGGCAGTTCCGATACGGTCGAAAACCGCAAAAAATCTAGTGGAGGCCGTGAGCGAAATATTTGCCGAGCGCAAACCGATAAATCTTCAAACGGACAAAGGATCCGAATTCGTCAACAAAACTTTCCTAAAGTTTCTCAAGGAAAATGGAGTCCATTTCTTCACTACGGAGAACGAGGATATAAAGGCAGCGATCGTAGAACGATTTAACCGAACGTTAAAAGAGAAAATGTGGAAATTTTTTACGAAAACGAACAAATTGAGATATGTGGATGCGTTATCCGCCTTACTCAGAAACTACAATAATTCGTATCACAGGAGCATTAAAATGGCGCCGGTCCACGTAAATTCGGCCAATCAAGAACAAGTCTGGAACACGTTGTATAATAAACTGTCGGGGAGAGACAATAGACAGTCAGTGGCGATCAATAACCGTTATAAAGAAGGTGATCGAGTTAGGATAGCTCAAGCCAGAGCTAATTTCAAAAAGGGGTATACACCAGCGTGGACGGAAGAACTGTTTACAATCAGTCGTGTAAACAAAAACACTAACCCGGTAACCTACGTTGTGAAAGATGATTCTGGTGAAGAGTTGAAAGGGTCGTTTTATACAGAAGAGCTTCAGAAAGTCGGCGAAAAACGGGTGTATCGAATAGAAGCCATCTTAGAAGAGAGGAAAGTTGGTGGAACAAAACAGTACTTAGTCAAATGGTTCGGTTACACCTCGGCATTTAACACTTGGATTTTGAGCGAGCAGGTATCGAGATACAGAGACTGACGAAATGGAGGGGGATGAACACGTGCAAACTTTTCTGAGTACGGTAGTTGAACGAGAAGAAACGAAGAACGACGAAGGGACCAGTCACGATAGCAGAACCTCACTCTGGCCTGTTTTCGGTAAACTGCTCCCGCGAATGGAAATCGTTTTTCTCTGCCAAATGATCGTTATATATGCCGTAATCGGCGTGGCTTTATTTAATCTGACGGGTGGAAACGGTGAGGGTCAGGACGGAAAGATTTGGATCGCGCTCCTGAGTAGTTGTCTGGGATATATGCTTCCAAATCCCAAGCTAGAGACGAGACGGTGAATCAAGGAAGATGAGTTTTTACATCACAGCCCCCAGCAACGCTTCGATGCAAATTTATCCTGAAAATAGTCCTGGAAACTTTTTCGTCAAACTCCCTCAAACTATCGAACTGAACGCAAACTACGAAGTCGGTTTGGCCGAGATACAATTTCCAAACACTCATTTCAACGTCCTACCCGGCGATATCTGGATCCGTTACGAAAGCTCTAGTAACACAGCAGTAATAATGGAACTGGCGCCGGGGTTATACAATACAGCGGATAACTTTATCGATGCTTTAAATAAAGTGATTTTGGAAAAAACACCCGGCGTCAATATGAGATTTTTTTTATAAAAAAAACGAAAATAAGGCCATCTTTAAAGTCGTTGAACAAGGAGCCTCGGTTACCATAAGCGAGGAATTGAAAAGTATCTTAAGCTTCTCATCGAATCGCGTGACAGACGCTAACGTGGCCCTGCACGGTGAGAAAGAAATAAATTTGGAAGCTCAAACTAGAAACCTGTACGTCTATTGCGATCTAGTGTCACCCAGAGTGGTGGGGGATGTTCTGGTACCCTTACTGAGGGCAGTTCCTATTTTGGAGAAAACCACCACATCCATATTTCGCATCTACGACAAACCGCACTATGTCCCCCTGAGCAGGTTCTCCTTCGACAGGTTAGAAATTCTTTTAACTAACGACAGGGGAGTTGCGATCCCATTTACATCCGGAACGTCGGTACTGACGTTACATTTCAGAGCGCGGAAGCACTTCGATCTGGAATAATGGTGAGACACACGCCGCTTCATCGAAATGCTAAGTTATACGAAGAGTGTTGCTTTAATCAAGCCGGCCACGGCCTCCCGGTATTTGTCGGAGGTAGAAGTCAGCGAGGGCGCGGTATCGGAAGTTTTTTCGGAGGCATCGGAAGAGCAATTTTACCGTGGCTAAAAACAGGCGGTAAGGCATTACTCAGAGAAGGTGTCGGCACGGGACTACAAGTCGCGCAAGACGCATTGGCGGGAAGAAACATTGGAGAGTCGTTTAAAGAAAGAGCTAAGGAATCCGGTCAGCGTTTAATTCAGGGAGCCATCAGTCATCTGGCCGGTGGCGATACAGGCCAACAAACCGGAAGCGGTAGAAGAAGGAAAAGACGAGCAGCTCCACCTGGGATGCCGGCAAGAAGAATAAAAACGACGAAACGACGCGATCACTCTCATTCCGCGTCCAAGAAGTCTAAGAGGACAAACTATTCGGACATATTCGGTTAAGCGATATGGCGTTAGTGCATCCCAAGTCTTGCGAGTGTTTCCATTCTGGACTAGATTTGTTTAGCGTTCCACCGACTCAGACATCTCTTGATTCTGCCCAGTTTGTAGAAGTTTCCCCCTTGGCGTCTCTGGCATCTGGGGCCCCTATAGAATTTTCCATCAGCGGAAATTCGGATGAATACATCGATTTTTCCAACACGTATCTGCATATGAGAGCAAAAATTACGCTGTCCAACGGTGAAAATATACCAAATGATGTTGAAGTTGCGCCTGTGAACTATTTTCTGCACAGTCTAATCTCGCAAGTCGACGTATCTCTCAACGATACTTTGATTTCAGCTTCTGAAAACACCTACCCTTTTCGAGCATACCTAGAAGCCACTCTCAACCATAGCAAGGAATCTAAGAAAAGTTATCTCACGAGCGCACTCTACTACACCGATACTCCCAAACACGCGGATGACACCCAAGGTGACTCCAATGCGGGTCTTAAAACTCGTCGAAATCTGGCCCGAGGTAGCCATGAGCTGGATATGATAGGGCGACTTCACTCTGATATTTTTGCTCAGGAGCGTTACATGCTAAACAGGGTTGACGTGAAAATTAAGTTGACCCCCTCAAAGGACGTATTTAACATCATAGCTCACGACAAAACTGTCGGTTATAAAAGTGTCATCACCTACGCCGCCCTGTTGGTGAGGAAAGCCTCAGTTAATCCGGCCATTTCGCTGGCTCACGAAAAGGCTCTCTTACGAGGCAATGCGCGATACCCCATGAAGAGAGTTATGATTAAAACATTTGCCATTCCTAAAGGCATGTTATCTCATTCCCAAGACAACCTATTCCTGACTCAAACACCAACGCGACTAGTCCTCGGCTTACTGGACTCGGCTGCATTTAATGGAAGTTACGACACCAACCCCTTCAATTTTAAAAACTTTGGCCTTACCTACTTAAACATCACCGTCGCCGGTCATAGTATTTGGGGTAAACCTCTATCTACCGAATTTGACCGCGGTCAGTACGCTCGCGCCTACTTCAAGTCCATGCTGGCGTTGGGTCTTGTGGGAACAGACGCTGGTAACGGAATAGATTATAACGACTTCAAGAACGCCTACACTCTTTTTGCATTCGATCTCAGCCCTAGTCTTTTGAACGCCGAACAATTTGAGCTCGCAAAATCAGGGCCCGTCGCCATCGAGCTCAAATTTGCGACGATCACGCCTAATCCTATACAGGTACTAGTTTACGCAGAACTGGATTCCGTGGTGGAGATCTCTAAAACGAGACAGATTCTTACAGATTACACAGCGTAAACACTTCGACAATGAACACGAGAGATATTCTCAACGTACTTATGTCTGACATTTTTGTGAGACGGTGTTCCATTGTTAGCGTAGTGGCTCGCGATCGGTTACCTCGCTATATCGATCCAACTAAAACAGCAGCCTTCGTTATCAATACCGACCCTAGTTGGAGACCGGGCTCTCACTGGGTCGCCCTCTACTACAACGCTATGGGGCAGTTTGAGTATTTCGACAGTTTCGGGTTTTCTCCCAGACATACCGAGATCATCGATTTTATCGAGAGGAATTCGAACAGACCTCTCATCTACAACTCGCGTCAGTTACAAGATCTTGTTAGTAACGCGTGTGGACTGTACTCTGTGTATTTTCTACTGATTAAAACCCGAGGAGGATCAATGCAAAGGGTCTTAATGCCGTTTACCTCATCCACCAGACAACACATAAACGATCGAATCGTGTATCGACTAGTAGCACCGAAACTTGTGTCGCAAAATTTAAAATTTCTAGTGCAATGACGTCAGTGGCTAAAAATATCGCAGACAAGTCTGGACACGAATTTTAGTGTTTAAAAATCCGGACTAAACCGGATCTATAATCTGACCTATGGTATAAAAGTCGCGGGTGAGAAAGCGCCAGTCACACATCGCTCAGTGCTGAGATACAGAAGATGCTGACAAACGTCGAGGCTGCACCAGTTGTCGATGTACCCACTAGCTGGGTCTACGTTACAGCAGATCGTGAAATGGTCAAACCATTGGCTGCAGGGCTGAAAGTAGCGTCCGTGTCTTCATATAGAGGGTCGACTATGATCCATATTCGAAAATTTTTCGGGACATCGAATTTAAAATATCCCACCAAGTTTGGGATCACGTTGAATCGTTCAGAATTTGAACAGCTCGTGTCTATGCAGGACGAGTTATTGGCCGAGTATGAGCGTCTCGAAACCATCGCAATAAAACCAGAAACTCATACAGTGAACGAACCCGACATCAGACTAGATCACACACTCCCAGTATCCACGTCGCCGAGTATCGAGCCATATTCCATAAATACTGGCTTTTACATGACTCCTTTCTACGATACTGACAACTTCGAAAGTAGTCAGCCAATACCAGCACTATCTCCTGGTCATCTTAGAAGAAACGAACAGCTCGTGGCTATGCAGGATGAGTTATTGGCCGAGTGTGCTCGTCTCGAGGCTAATGCAACAACACTACAGCCTCTTCCCTTGAACGAGCCCTCGACCACGGCAGATCATAGACTTCCAGTATCTACATCAGCATGCAACGAGCCTTATTCGATAAATAATGGCTCTTACAGGACTCCCGTGTACGATACTGACAACGTTGAAAAGATTCAACCAATAACAACGCTTGCCCCTGGTCATCTTAGAAGAAGAAAGAGGCTGAGGCTGAACATTTAGATGTTGTGTTTTAATGTCGTGTCTAGATGTACTGCATACGCAGTATCGGTGTTGTGTTGTATCAATAAAATATATATATAAATTACAAAACATGCCTCGTGTTATTTGTCATTTATGTGTATGTATATAATGGATTGTATAGGTGTGAAAGTCATTGATGTTGTAACTCGTTTTTTTTTCTGTTTTACACACAGGTATACTGGTAGTACACCAAGGACACTGATAGTATCCATATTATTCTTACGAGACAGTACCACGTGACATGTATATACAATAGAAAAACAACATACTTTTTTTAATAATATATTTTTAATACAATATAAACGTGACAACGACACAAACATATGTTCATTATCATCGGACATAAACATATCACAGAAGTATCTTTGTATATAAATACTCTAGATACCTAACGGGAAAGTCGTCACATTGTCGTTGTGCACACGGCGTTTGATGTAGAAATAAGAGAGAGAATTTCTATGTTGTGTATATGTATAGACACTCGATTTATATCGTTTAAAACCCACATTTTTCCCTCCCTGCGCCTGTTGTGTCTTGAGAACCTTCATAAATATATCTTTGTCTAGTTTATTGTGATGTTTGCTAAGCCCTTTAGTACTAGTTTTTGAGTAATCTCCAAAACAGTGGTATGTTTTACTACATAATGATACCATCCCATCCCCTTCGTACTCTAACTTAAATAAACCCGGGGTACGTTTATGGTACAATTTTGTTTTTTCGCAGTCTCGACAATCTACCTTAAATTTACCTTTACTCGTAACAAACTCCTCCCGATGAACCCTACAGGTCTCTGAGGGGAACCACTGATCGTACTCGTTATAAAAAGTTTCGAGTAAAGGCGGTCTAACTGCGTCAGCTAAACTAGGTTTACTTAACGCCAAATACAGACTGTCAGTGTCCATTTCACACAACTGAAAGTATGATCTCTCTACGAACCGGTCTAAAAAATCGTAATAAAATTGCAACATCCGTAGCTTGGCGTATTGATATACAAAGTAGCCGATTTGTAGCGGAAGGTCCCACCTCGTCGTCTTTTTTAACATTTCCACCTCGAATATATTCCCTACTCCTAAATCTGTCATATGTTTAAATAGGGGGTCGTTAACGAGCTTGGAAGCGGACTCACCCTCGCAGTACGCGACGTTCGAGTGTTTCGCTTTATCGGTGAGAGTTTTTCCGTACGCCGAATTCCCTAACAACTTCATGGTCTCCCCCGTAATGGACTGCGTCTCATCTACATCCCCTTTTCGTCTGGCGTCGGATACGGTGTCCCCAAATTGTTTGAAACAACTAACAGGGTGGTATTCGATCACTTGGTAGATGTTGGTTACCTCTAGATCGTGATCCAAATACCATTTTAATAAGGGGGTGGCCAAAAGAATTTTCTTCCCGATATAACTACCTATCAGGGTACGTCTAGGGGTCGTCAATAATTTATTTTTCACGGCGTATTCCTTCATAAGCTCTCCTATATCGTCTCTACACACGTCTACGTTTTTAAATATGGGTGTCATTTCGCTAAAATATTCCTTGAGAGAGTCGGGGACATGAATATCGCATTCTACCAGACCAAACAGCGTTTCGTCTTTAACAGCTTTCAAAATCTGCGCGATGGTTAGTGGTAATTTTTCCCGGGCATACGATGGTTTTGATCTTGGGAGGACTTGTTTAAGAAACGGAATAATTGTGCTATCGGTTTTCTTTAGCTCTTGCCACTCACATTCCCATATCTCAACCACGTCAACTCCAACGTCGTTGGTTAAATATTCGCGAATTTCCCGGGTCTTGTCGTATAGCTCGGACAAGGGTTTTTTGTTTATAGGGTTAACACCTTTGTGTTTTTCAGTGAGGTGACAGATATGGCCGTGCGTCAGACAACCATGATACTGCCAGACTTTATTATTAGCGGATAGGTTACTCTTTTGACAGAAGCCATCCACTCTAATCCTACGAGGTCCCAGTGGTACCTCACCCCCGTTGTATTGAGTTCGCAACTCAATGTTGTGTTTGTGAGCTACCCACGTTAACCACTCTCTACTCTGCTGATCGTAATAATTAACTTTACGTTGTCTAAACCCGTCCTCAACTTTTCGTATAATTGGAAAGTCAGTGGGCATTTTCTGCATCAATGCCCAGAGATACAGAGCGTTTGCGTCGTAGCCTTTAAGACTCTCTACTACGTTTTGAGGATTACCTCTGATTCGAGTCTCGTCCTTCTCGTGGTGGCGATGAAAGATTATGCTCGGGCCACCCACTATATTATCTCTAAGTGTTTTATGAAGCTCTGCCTCGCGTTTACCGCATAACGAAAAGACTACGTTTTTAGGTATGGTGTTGAAGAGGTATCTTAACGTCACACCGGGGACTGAAATGGCGTCCTTAAACATATCTACACCTAAACCCGCGTAAAATTCGATCTGTTTCTCTAATGCGAGTAGGAAGGGCCCGACATCCTTGTTGTTATACCAAACAAGAAAATCTCTGAGAGTGGACATGTTATTGTCCGCCCATATCTTGTTACAATACTCGTACTCTTCGTTTGAAATATTACAGTTTTTAAGCGTCGAAAAGAAAGCCTCGTGAGGGGGGAGAGAGGTTTCGTCTAACTTTTTTAGATTCGTAATATACTCGTAACAAAATACGCCTTTAGTCTCTTTAATCTTGTACGCCGCCAAGTATTTACTATAAGAGAAACCCGGAGCGAGATAATTTATAATATCTAAGAACTTTAGTCGACTGGTGGAGATGCACATAAAATTATTATTGCGCTTAACGATAAACTTGAAGGGCGAGGTCACCCCTTTCTTAGCTTTGTTTTGTTTCGGCTCTTCTTCTTCTTCATCTTCTTCTTCATCTTCATCTTCTTCTTCATCATCTTCTTCTTCATCGTCATCATTGTCATCATCTTCTTCAACGTCATCTTCTTCACCTTTTTCTTCATCATCTTCTTCTTCTTTTTCTACTTTGTTCGCCCCAGCTACGAAATGTCTTATTAAATATGGTTTAATAACGTTTAAGTCATACTTTCCAGAGTTGAACCCTATAACGGGGAGCTCTTTCAAGTATGACTCGAGTTTCCCTATGAGGTCACTACAGTCACCCCTGTCTCTTAAACTGTCAAAAACCTGTTTGAAACTGCCGCGTAAGATTATATATGCCCGTTTCGCTAATGTCTCTAGATAATCTATCATTTTACTCACTAATTTTTGAGAATCACCTTCGCTCACAAAACATACCGGTTTCTCATAACCCGGAATATTACTGGCTACGGCACACGACATTGGAATATGCCTGGCTACATATTCGGTGACATTACTAGTGTTTCCATCTGTCGTCGGTACATTACTAAAGTAACATTCATAATCGTACGTCGCTCTGTAGGGATACACGTAGTTATTAGGAACTTCTATACCCCTATTAGCTTTCGTTTCGAGTATACCCTCTTTGTTCCTATAAACTCCTCCGATATACTTGTCTTTTCGCTTATCCCCGGTACATGTCTTCTCGTGTCTTAACAAAAATCTATGATCCCTCCACAATTTTCCACATTTGGGACAAGAAAAAGCATGGGCCGCCTTATCTATGTCCGCTATATACATAAAATGTTCCTCGTAAAATAGAACTCGTAAGGTGTCGCTAAAAGTCGTACTACCTCTTAGCATTGGGGACAGGGCTTGGTCTTTGTCAAAAGCGAAGACGTCCACGTTAATACCGAAACACTTTTCTAGAGAGGGAATCTGCGCTAACGTTACACCGGGGAACTCGTCGTCTATATCTAACCCCTGATGGTCGTGCCACTGTTTCAGGAGATCGCGAGTGGGTCTGTGTAAGTGATTAAGTTTAGCGCCCCTAAATAACGCCACGCATCTAAAGAAACATAAATTATCAGTATATGCTGGCCCGTTTATGTTATTTTGTAATGTGTAAATGAATTTATTGTTTGTAATGTGTTGTGGCAGGTCGGTGGTTAGACACCCGATAGGATATTCTACGAAATTATAGAAATAGAACGAAGTGCTGGGAAGGGTTTCAACACTATATTTAGTGCTCGGTCTATTATGATTTGCGTGGTTTAAGGGGTCGCTATCTTGTAGTTGTGTGAGGAACCTATCAAAATCTGCTCTGTTATTGATAACCATCGGAGTTGAAAGAATTAAACTATTATTGAAACTACTATGGAAAAACCGAAGGTCATTGTTTTCTTTATTCCTCAGGATGAAATTGTGAGAATAATTTATTTTAAATCTACGTGTTTGGTTATTAAAGATGGGGTTTAGAATGTTTGCCCAGTTTGGGAGTAGCTGTAAATTTGGATTATGAAAGACCGTGTGGACTGACAGATACCTGTTATTATTACTATGTGACCTTATTGCAGACCAGTTGTCGACATAGACCTGTCTAACATCTGCTGGTAAACTAGCTAAACTGTCTAATTCTAGATCCGTTCGCGCCTTCTTGCTGTGTTGACTCTCTAACGATTGTTCATTATTCCGCTTCCTCTTAATTGTTGGATCAGCTCTGGACTTTGAACAGGTCGTCGGAATCGAAGCTGATGAGGTGGCGGAGGTGGTTGATGGTGATGAGGTGGCGGAGGTTGATGCTGCTGATGCGGAGGTGGTTGACACTGCTGTTGTGGAGGTGGTTGATGGTGTTGATGGTCTTGTCGCGGATGCTGAGCTTGTACTTGTTGATATCGGTAGTTGGTGTTTATTTTTAATATGTGTTTTTAGATTGTCCTGTCTGTTAAATTCGCATACACATATAGGACACTGGTATGTCTGTTTATTGTGAACAGTGTCTACATGCCGATCTAGATGGTTTTGGGTAGTAAATATTTTCCCGCAGTCTTTACACGAGTATTTAGTATTAATGTGTACAGATGATATGTGCTCTGTACTGTTACTAGGTGTAGGCTGCTCACCCCCACGAGTGTTATCTACTCGGGGTTTCTTTCTAGAGTGTTGTTGTTCTTCATCCCCGGTCTCTGCAACATTGTTGTCGGTTGCAGAGAATACTGTCGGGGCCCTTGATGATGCCGGTGCTGGTGCCGGTGATATAGATGCATATGCTGTGTGTTTCTTCGCCACATGTTTGGTAAGATTTGTGGATCTTGTAAAGATGCACCCGCATATAGGACACGGGTATCTCTGTTGGCCGTGCGCACTATCTACGTGTCTGGCTAACCCGTGTCGCCGTGTAAAGCTTTTCCCACACGTTTCACACACGTGGCGTGGTCTGGTTACAAGTTCGTTACGTGAGGCCATCTGTCAACGAGATAAAACCAAACATTTAGTGTGCGTACCAAAATATATTGAAATAGTATACATATATAACATGCGCTCGCACACGCACGCGCGCACACACATACATGCACGCGCACACAAATACATACATGCACGCACACATACTATATGTTACTAGACAGTTATTAGTTATCGACCACTTCATTAGCACACATAACCTCACCAGCTATCATTTCTTACACCATCCTCGTACAACTCAAAACTCATCCGTCGCTCTTACTATCATAAACCCTATAGCCAGATATGACTCATTCCTCCGCTTTAGCTAGTTTATTATAACTGTCTCTCAGCTTCTACCACCGCTATATCAGACCGTTTCAAATCTTTCTTTCTTTCTTTTCTTTTCTTTCTTTCTTTCTTTCTTTCTTTCTTTCTTTCTTTCTTTCTTTCTTTCTTTCTTTCTTTCTTTCTTTCTTTCTTTCTTTTGTCTCTCTCTCTCTCTCTCTCTCTCTCTCTCTCTCGCTCTCCCTTATCAGTACTTTAATCTTTACACTCAAAACACATAACGAACATCTACGTACTTATTACTTAACTAAAACACGCATATATTAACAGTTAGTTTTAAATATTATATTTTGTCGGTGTGCGGGTATCTAGGAGTTTACTAAAGCTTTTATTGACATATTTGAGTCTCTATCCCACTCATGTTCATATCACTATCATAACCATACCACTTTTACAATATGTGTTTGTACTAACGCGACTGGAACTATAAGATTCGTGAAACTTAATACATCGCTCAGTTTGTGTGACTCACGCGTAATGTATAGCCGAACATGTCCAGACATGTTTCACATTATTGATTTCACGTACCACGCGCGCTTCTGAATTTATCTTATATGGATTCGAAAATGACTAGTTCTGATTGTAAAATGTGTGTGGCTACAGTTTCAAATGAATTTGTGGTATTAGCTGTTGATATTATCCACACTTACGATAAGACTAAAAAGAAGCTTTCCCCGTTTTATAAATCAATGGCTAAACTAGTCTATACGGTATCAGAGAGATATGACTCGTTATTCGCTGGTATGACTTTGGGAGTCGTTGATAAGGATATTTACACCTCGTTTGCGACCATTGTGGTTTATATGGTTTCAGATGGAATTTTAAACTGTGGGCGCCTCGTGGTTATTTATACGCTGGCTTATCGGTTAATTAAGAACCATGTCAAAGACTTTTACGATTCTGATACACATATATCTTCTCTGGAAAAGAACTTCGCTTTCTTTGCCGGGATGTTTATCGGTGGATTATTCGGAGACTGGTTTGTAAATAACGGTGGTTGGAAAAAGTTCCTAGACTTCTCTAACGAAAAGGATACGACGATGTGGACTCTATTTCGTAACATCTTTGCTCTGTGACCGTTACGACACTTACCGAACACGTTCCTATATGTTACGTAATTCATTTCCATTAATAAAACTATGATAATAAACACACATTGTTATGTATTTTAAGCAAAATTTCAACTTACCTGTATTCTTATAATGTTGGTTTTTTAAGGCTGGTTCTCCTCGCTTCTCCGACGGAGTTTCAGTATAACACCTGTGGTTATCTGGTGTTAGATTTACAGCTCTGGTAGGATAATATCAGTGAGGCTCTTTTGGTAGGTTTACAGTTATGGAAACGTATCTAGCAGTGTTATCACTGTGGGTACCTCGTGCCTGACTGCCCGACCGCTGCTAGTCGAATGAATATATTAAATCGTGTACGCGCCTTTTTTACATAACCTGTTGCGTTTCGCGCTCGCTGGAGACAATAATCAATAAACTCACGCGCGTACAGAATTGATTGGATCATTATGTGCCACGGTAGGAGAAAATGACTGTTCGTTTATACCGCCAGCAAGATTTGCCAATATATGTATGTATATACACCTACTTATGGTCCATATCTTAAATACGGAGCCCATTTACGCCCCCCTAAATATAATAACTATTAATTTATTACTATTATATGTATAAATGCTCACCATAACTATGAAATAACTAACGTATCACTACTCCCTAATATGGTAGTTTCACTTCCGGAGTGGGCGTGGTCTATAGCCGGACAACATACACACACACTAGCTCCTATTGGAAGTCACTTTGGCGGGAAACACTGATGTCCAATACATGAGTCATTAATTATCTCCTCAACCACCAACCCTCTTCATGCACTATACAAGTCCTATACATATATACATATATATCATGACATCACTCTGGCTTGGGGCAGCTTGGTGCAGCTTGGCGCAGTTTGGCGCAGTCTCTATATAACTCCTGTACTCATAGGGTACTGGACTTCGTAGGGTATACCCTATTCTTTGTCTTTGTATCCAAGTCCGATCATAACGTGCGCCTCCTACTACTTCCGGGTTCACCCAGTCTTAAATGGGTACCGGATTTTTTTCTGGGAAAGTAAAGCGGCGCGGGCGTAATACCGACCACATTACCCAAAAAATCATGTGCCGAAGGTCTGTAAAATGTATGGTCACTAACACCATATTCCCTATACGCCACTTGGCGTGACGGGGGCTCTTTACTTTACTATGATTCATTACTCGATTAATCTCTTGATAGTAGCAGTTTAGACTGTGTCCCTTTGCTTCTTCAGCCCTCTATTTATTTCTTCTAAAATGCGGATGATTCTCTTTATATCAACAAATATCTTTAACCAACTCAAGTTGTGCCCACTATCATAATAAATAATTTGTCAACTGTTTCAATATTTAAATGTTTATAAGTACAAATACAAAATATCATCACCATCATCATCAATTACTATGCATGTTTGCGTAGGTGATCATGTCTCTCCACAACACTCGATCTCGACAGTTCTTTATCATTTCTGTTCTTGACCTTCTGCCAAGCCATTCTCGTAAGATGTCTGGTATCTTTTCTCTTTGTTTACTTCTATCTATTTGTTCCTCAATTTTCCCAGTTGTCACAATATATTCCAGTTATGCCGTCTCCGCATCGAAGGTTGGCTACCATGGAGCGTCATTCCGCTCTGTCTCTTGCTTTGATGGTGCAGGTTGTTGTCATATGCTGACTTGTCCATCTTTTCATGTTGCTCGTCCATGTTAGTTTTGGTCTGCCACTGCCTCTTTTACCTTGTATTTTCCCTTCCATGATTAATTTTTAGTAAACCGATATTTCTTTTAACATGCCTCAAAAATCTCATTTGTCTTTTTTGAGTTGTGTTTTGTAGTTCTCTTTTCATTTTTAGTTGTTTTAAGACTTCATCGATTTTATTTTTGTTTGTTTTTTGTTGTTGTTGTTGTTTTTTTTTTTGTCATCCAATTCTTCATATTCTTCTATAAATCCATATTTCAAAGGCTTCAATTTTCAGTTCTGTTTTCTCGTATAATGTCCATGTTTCTGCACCATACAGAAATGTTGAGAAGATATAAATAGCATTTTGCTATTCTTAGTTTTGGCCATGGTGTTTTGATGTTAGTATATTTTTTCATGGCATTCTCATTTGATTGTTTCTCCATAATAATGGCAAATAGCCCTTTTTTTGCTTTGGCCTCTTTCAGAACGTTTTCATTACTTCTCTTAGCTGTCAATGGTATTCTCAATAGTCTTCTGTAAAACCACATTTCTACAGACTCCAGTGATTTTCTTGTCTGTTGACCGATTGTCCATGATTCACATCCATATGTTAAGACTGGCTCTACATACCATTTAAGTGTTATAAGGTATTATTGATCACTTACTTACATCATTAGAGACAAAATTAATTGATAAATCTAGGAGTTTCATCATCAATGAGTAAAATGGTTCTCTGCCCGCATCAACACGTGACATCAACAACAAACTAGATGGAGCGTGTTCTTTCTTGAAAATCTAAATGGCGAAGTTTTCAGTTTAAAAAGTTCTTACCTTAGCTCTCAATGTTCATGAAGCTCTTTAAGCTCTTCTTGAAATTCTAGAATGTCTTCCACACTTGGCAATAACATTTTTTCATTCAATTGCGCTTTCTGAGACAGAGCTTCTTCTACTTCTTATATCCTTCCTCTGTTGCCGTTTGCGTCGAGGGGAGAAACAATCTGCGATTCTTTGCTCTTCTGTTGGCCTCTTCCGATGTTATTCCTCCTAGTGACTCTAGTATTCCCTTTATCCATCTCTTTCTCGGTCTTCCTCTTAATCTGGCGTTTTCGTTTAATCTGGCGTTTTGAGACAAAGTTAATTTCCAATATTAGGAAGAAATAATCAACATTTTTTGGTCATGTAATGAGAAGAGAACAACTGGAATATATTGTAACAACTGGATAAATTGAGACACGAAGAGATAGAGGGAATCAAAGAGAAAAAATAACAGACAGTTTAAGAGAATGGCTTGGCGGAAGGTCAACAACAGAAATGATAAATAGCTGCCGAGGTCGAAAGTTGTGGAGAGACATGATCACCTACTCCAGCAGGCCCGGTACTTGATGATGATGATGATGATGATGATGATGATGATGATGATGATGATGATGATGATGATGAGACAGACGGTGTTTGGTCTAACTTTTCATTTCTCACTGACGGTTCTTTAGCAGATTATCAACAAAACTTTTATCGTCTGCAATAGATTTTTATGTCTCAAACTATAACCTAGTTTTCAATCAATACATGCCCACGATCTACGATTTGACAAGTGTTTCTTTATTTGGTAAAACAAAAATAATTTGATGACTTGTTAACAACATGAAATGAAAATGGAGCGACATCACAAAGAACTGGCATACAGCTATTAAAACTGTCTTCTAAGGAATCCTCAAATTGCAGAAAGAACTCCACACCTATAGATATATAAATATGAGGGAAACAGGGATGCACCCTATCACCGAGCTTGTTCAATCTATACACTGAACAAAATTTTAAAAACATCACAGAGATATCAGGCTTATTAAATATTAATGGAAAGATAATCAATAACCTATGATATGCTGATGATAATGTACTACTAGCAGAAAATCCTGAAGATCTACAGCAATTACTTAATGAAATAAACATGACAAGCAAAAAATGTGGATTAGATATGAATATCAAAAAGACTAAAACTATGATCATAAACAAAGATAATACTCAAAACCCACAAGTGGATATCAAAATTGAAGGAATTGACCTGGACAGTTCAGTGCTACAACTACCTTGGACATACTATATCACCACCAGTGATGGAAAATGTACAACTGAAATAAACGAAAGAATAGGAATAGCAAAAAGCAAATTTATTGTCATGAAAAATATACTAACATGAAAACAAATAACACCAGGACAAAAGCTGAGAATAGCAAAATGTCATATCTTCTTAACATTTATGTATGGTGCAGAAACATGGACGTTAAACAAGAAAACAACAGAAAATTAAGCCCTTGAAATGTGGATTTATAGAAGAATATGGAGATTGGATGGAAAGAAAAGAAAACAAACGACGAAATCTTAAAACAACTAAAATTGAAAAGAGAACTACAAAACACAATTCAAACAAGACAAATGAGATTTTTGGGGCATGTTAAAAGACACAACAGCCTAATAAAAGTAATACTGGGAGGGCATATATAAGGTAAAAGAGGCAGAGGGATACCAAGACTAACATGGACGAGTAACATCAAAAGATAGACAAATCCGTGTATGACACTTGCACTATCAAAGCAAAAGACAGAGTGGAATGGCGCTCCATGGTAGTCAACATTCGATGCGGAGACGGCACCTAATGATGAAAATTGCAGAATTTACCTCTATTTTTTTTTTATGTTAGTTCTCTTCTTCTTCTCCTTCTTCTTTCCTTTCTCATTCGTCTTTCTGTGTCCGGGAGAGGGGAGATATAATTTGCGGTCTTTGCTCTTTTGTTTTGCCTCTGCTGCTGTTGTGTCTCCTAATTTTTTCTAATATTCCGTTAATCCGGGATTTTCGTAGGCGGCCCTTGGGTCTGGTGTTCTCACATCGTTTATTGAAGGCTCGTTGTTGTGTTTTGATCTTTCTGCTTTATCACGTTGACAAATCATTGTATCTGTTGTTTCTTTATACATTCTATGATGGATGTTTTTTTCCTATCTTATTTTTCTTAGCGCTTCATTTCTGATCTTATCTCTCATGCTGTTTCCTTTCATTCGTCTAACGCTGTTTGATCTCAGTATAATTTATTTTTCTTATTCTTGTATCTAGGGTCCAGGACTGACATTGGCAGTATAATGTTGGGACGAATATTGTACTGTGCCCGTTTTGCCTCTAGAGCTATTTTCTTTTTGGACACTAGTGATAATAGCTGTCCAATGATTTGACAAGCTTTATTTGTATCTTGAGTATATTTACGCTTTTTGTGAATTGTCGTGTTAGTAATAATATATAGAAGCGTGGTACACATGTATACTTCTGTTGTTGTCATAGTTATCAGTAAAAGTTGGCTTGAGTTTGGATAGCGATCTTCACCCTGTCTGTACCAAAAAGGACACTATCTGACCGACGACTGATTCTTTATCCTATCTGATCACTAAGGGTACTATCTTGACCGACTATTTATTCTCTCCCTTACTTGCCCTTAAAAAGGCATCTGTTTAATTGACAATTGATTCTTCACAACGTCTGTCTTTAAAGGGCACCTGTTTAGTCGACGATTGATTCTTTACAATGTCTGTGTTTAAAGGGCACCTAATTAGTCGACAATTGGTTCTTCACAATGTCTGTCTTTAAAGGATACCTGTTTAGTCAGTTGGTCAGATCAGGTAATTTTACCTGCTACTGTATGCAGTAAACAGTACAACCTGTGGCTGCCCTGCTGCCATGCAGGTAAGCTCGGGAGAGTAAAAGGCTAAGGGAGGGTACCCCGAAGTAAAAAAAAAAACCCATTGCCTTGTGGGTGAGACTTTTTAGTCAACGGCTAGCGGAGCCAACCGTAAACAAACCGACGGAAGGCAACAGAAAACCACCGTCGTAACTTCTTTGTACAATCATGAATCGTCACATCATTAGAAATAACGACAACAACGTTAAGGGGGATCCCAATGGAAAACTCTCGTAAGGCAGGGGACATCATGTGCTACAGGTGATACCCGATCGTCATCAAGCTACTGTAAGCAAAATAAAGATAAAACAAACTCTAAAGATAGGTACTTGGAATGTGAGAACACTCATGCAGAATTATTTTGTCGACGACTGATTCTGTACCATATCTGCCCTTAAAAGGGCACTGTTGAACCTGACAATTAAATCTTCACCCTGTCTGCCTATAACATATTACTATAAAGACTAAGCTGTTGTATTGTACTTTGTAATATCTGTGAAAGCTTTGTTTTTATTCTTGGTACACCCTACGTAGATACATTTTTCTTTGTCCCATTGCTACTCGTTTAGTTAAACTAGTGAGTCTAAGTTTGGATTAGTCATGAGAAGGTGCAGCTGGGTTTACCTTGGATTTGATTCATGGATCCTAACACCAGGAGTTATCTTTGAGCAGTAAACTTCCCACTCATCGCTGGCAAATGTCAGTAGTATACAAGGGTCCATTTGACCCGAATTTAGGCGCTAAATTAACAAAGATATATAGTAGGCGCGCGGCGCGCCTAATGTACTGTAGGCGCAGGGGGAGTTAACCGTGACATTTCGTGTCGGGATGTTGACCTCTAGTCCCGGTGACCCGGAAGTGCCCTGATTATGTCTGGTGTGTGCTGACTTTGGAGTTCTTGATGTACTTGAGCGATAGTGATAGGTTAGTAGATTATACAACATCAATGAAAAACGATCAATATAAGACAGAAGACAAAGATATATTTTATTCTTTTATTATCTCAATAGGTGTATAACATACATCGATATTATATAACATTACAAAAATATTCAGTACAGTGAGTCAATATATAGTACATGGATAACATTTATTTATAGATAGGTAGTTGGGTGTCTGCTTAGCGTTGTGTCATAAATGAATCATAAGGGGTGAAACTGTTAGAGATTGCTGGTTAGGCTAAGCGGGTAGTGTAAAGAGTTAAATATCTAAAGGCGTAGTCGAGACGTTATCATCAGCTACCTTTCTTTTTATATAGAAATAGGAAAGAGCATTTCTTGTTTGACTGTAGGAAAATATGGAATTATTTAAGACTTTGAAACCTACATTTTTCCCACCCCTGGCCTTTTGCGTGGCGAGAACCTCTAAAAACATATCTTTATCTAATTTGTTGTGTTGCTTGCTTAACCCTTTACAACTGATTTTATCGTAATCCCCACTACAATGGTACGTCTTACTACATAAGCTAACAAGAGCTGTCCCTTCGTACTCTAGTTTAAAAAGCCCAGGCGTTCGTTTGGTGTACGCTTTAATGCCCTTACAGTTTATACAGTCTGTCTTGCTAGTATGTTCATCGCAGTGATGGTTGTATAGGGGTCGTCTAGTGTGTCGTGATGGGTGCATGGAGGTCGGCTAGTATATCGTGATGGGTGTACGGAGGTCGTCTAGTGTGTCATATTGGGTGTATAGAGGGCGTTTAGTGTGTCATGATGGTTGTATAGGGGTCGTCTAGTGTGTCATGATGGTTGTATAGGGGTCGTCTAGTGTGCCATGATGGGTGCATGGAGGTCGGCTAGTATGTCGTGATGGGTGTATGGAGGTCGTCTAGTGGGGTATGATGGTTGTATGGAGGTCGGCTAGTATGTCGTGATGGGTGTATGGACGGCGTCTAGTGTGTCATGATGGGTGTATGGAGGTCGTTTAGTGTATCGTGATGGGTGTATGGAGGTCGTCTACTGTGTCGTGAGGGGTGTATGGAGGTCATCTAGTGTGGTATGTGGGGTGTATGGAGGTCATCTAGTGTGGTATGTGGGGTGTATGGAGGTCATCTAGTGTGATATAAGGCTGTATGCCGGGCGTCTAGTGTGACATGAGGGCTGTATACCGGTCGCCTAGTGTGGCATGAGGGCTGTATGGCGGTTGTCTGGTATATCATACTTTAATCAACCAATAAGAAAACATGAAAAAACGAAGGAATTCAACATTACTTATCTTAACTACTTTACATCAATACAGTTTAATAACGTGTTATCGTTAAGTCTTACCATACTTTAAGAGAAAACATTCAAACTTACAGCGTAAAATATAGTCTCAATCATCTACACCGAATATAACCTGTTATCGATAAACCTTAACATACGTTAAGAGAAAACAAGCCAACTTACTGTGCAAAACTCCGCTAGAGTGAACAGTAACTTTCCTTGAATCAACCAAACTTATAACGCCGTCTAGTTTAAATATAACCTGGTAAGAAATGAATAAATTAGCCAATCAGCGAGTGACTATGCCAACATCGACTGATACCTGGATCAACCAATCAGAGAAGAGTATTAGTATAGGAGGCGGAGCAAAGAAATGACTGACAGGTGGATTAACCAATCAGAGAAGTGCGTTAGCCCAAGCGTAGGTAGTGGCTGTCGGGTCAGCAGTGGGGGAAAAATGCGGGGTGGTGGATTACTTGAACTCATTTTGACCCCTGAGCCAATTCCAGAGGAGTTCTATGACCTCATTTTGACCGCTGAAGGCTTTAATACCAATGTTGCCCACTTCAACGAACGACAGACATCATTAAAGGTGATTACTTCAGCTCTTAGACTTTGGAGTTCTATATCTTTATCACTTCAACGAATGACAGACAACAGTAAAGATGATCATTTCAGGTAAGAAAACTTAGTTCCAAACCCTAAAATTTTGGTTCATACTCACAAAGTTGAACACAAACTCTACAAATTTAGGCCCAAAGTTGTAATTGTTAGACACGAAAGTCGTAAATGTTATATGCAAAGTCCAAAAGTTTGTCAAAAAGACAACCTGAACTCAAAATAGTTAGACACAAAGCCCAACAATTTATAGGCAAAGTCCAAAAAGTTACTCCAAAAGACAACTAATGTAACTCTTAATCCCAAAATTTCATCTCATAACCAAAAAGTTGAACTCAAAAGCCTAAAAAAATTTAGTCCCAAAGTGATACTAGTTTGACACAAAAGTCGTAAATGTTTTATGCAAAGTCCAAAAGTTTGTCAAAAAGACAACCCAAACTCAGAATAGTTAGATGCAAAGCTCAAAAATGTATATGTAAAGTCCAAAAAGTTACGCCAAAAGACAACTAATGTAACACTTAACCACAAAATTTCGTCGCGTAACCAAAAAGTTGAACTCAAAACCCTACAAAATTTAAACCCAAAGTCAAAATAGTCAGACACGAAAGACCAAATAGTTATATTCAAAGTCCAAAAGTTTGTCAAAAAGACAACCCAAACTCAAAAGTTTGTCGAAAAGACAACCCAAACTCAAAATAGTTAGACATGAAAGGTCAAAAAGGTATATGCAAAGTCCAAAATGTTACTTCAAAAGACAACTAATATAACATCAAACCCTAAAATTTCGACTCATATGCACAAACTTGGGCACAAAACCCTACAAAATTTAGACCCAAACTCAAAATAGTTAGACACGAAAGACCAAATAGTTATATACAAAGTCCAAAAGTTTGTCAAAAAGACAACCGAAACTCAAAATAGTTAGACACGAAAGGTCAAAAAGTATATGCAAAGTCCAAAAGGTTACTCCAAAAGACAACTAATGTAACACCATTACACAAAAATTTCGTTGCGTAACCAAAAAGTTGAACTCAAAACCCTACAAAATTTAAACCCAAAATCAAAATAGTTAGACACGAAAGACCAAATAGTTATATTCAAAGTCCAAAAGTTTGTCAAAAAGACAACCTTAACTAAAAATAGTTAGACATGAAAGGTCAAAAAGGTATACGCAAAGTCCAAAATGTTACTTCAAAAGACAACTAATGTAGCACTTAACCCCAAAATTTCGTCTCATAACCAAAAAGTTGAACTCAAAACCCTAAAAAGTGTCCACTTATCAACCAAAGTCTTTAATACAGCTGAGAAAACCCTAATAAATAATTACAATTTACTAAAAATGTTGCACTTGATGATAGTTGCGACTGTGTCTAAATTATTATTGAAAATATTCATAGAACTCTAGTAAAAGCCAAACACACTAAAACACCACATTGAAAGAATGAACTTAAAGTTCACGCCCCTGTCACAACTCTGCTAAGAAAAGTACTGCAAAGCATGAAAGTTATGTCTCCTGCTATAACTCTACTAAACGAAAGTATTACCAAACACGTAGGTTACACTCCTACCATAACCCCACTAAGAAAAACAAGATTTTACTTAAAATACCACATTTATGATTGTTACGCCCCATGACCCTTTATGAGGGGTACGCCCATGAAACTGTTAGAAATAGTAAATTTACACTCTAGGGTTACTCCAAACTTTACATTAGACAACCCCATAGCAAAAATTTACTTAAAAGTCACTTTTATGGTTGTTACGCCCCTTGACCCTTTATGAGGGGACGCCCGGTAGTAATTTCAAAAGTTGGTTTTATGTAAATTCTTGATATGGAGATGCTTAATATAAAGTTTGGGGTATGTCTAGGTGTTAAATTGATTATTTTTAACAGTTTCATGGGCGTAACCGCCAAAAATGGATACAGGGGTAGTAATTTCAAAAGTTGTTTTATGTAAATTTTTGTTATGGGGATGCTTAATATAAAGTTTGGGGTATGTCTAGATGTTAATTGACTATTTTTAACAGTTTCATGGGCGTAACCGCCAAAAATGGGTACAGGGGTAGTAATTTCAAAAGTTGTTTTATGTAAATTTTTGTTATGGGGATGCTTAATATAAAGTTTGGGGTATGTCTAGGTGTTAAATTTACTATTTTTAATAGTTTCATGGGCGTAACCACCAAAAATGGGTACAGGGGCAACACTCATAAAAGTGGTTTTTTAGTAAATTTTTGCTATGTGGGTGACTAAAATAAAGTTTGTGGTATGTCTAGATGTTAAATTGAATATTTTAAACAGTTTCATGGACGTAGCCCTAAAAAAGAGTCAAGGGGGTAACAATCATAAAAGTGACTTTTAAGCAAATTTTTGCTATGGGGATGTCTAAAATAACATTCGGGGTAAGTTTAGAGTGTAAATTTACTATTTGTAACAGTTTCATGGGCGTCCCCTCATAAAGGGTCAAGGGGCGTAACAACCATAAAAGTGACTTTTAAGTAAATTTTTGCTATGGGGATATCTAATGTAAAGTTTGGAGTAACCCTAGAGTGTAAATTTACTATTTCTAACAGTTTCATAGGCGTACCCCTCATAAAGGGTCAGGGGCGTAACAATCATAAATGTGGTATTTTAAGTAAAATCTTGTTTTTCTTAGTGGGGTTATGGTAGGAGTGTAACCTACGTGTTTGGTAATACTTTCGTTTAGTAGAGTTATAGCAGGATACATAACTTTCATTCTTTGCAGTACTTTTCTTAGCAGAGTTGTGACAGGGGCGTGAACTTTAAGTTCATTCTTTCAATGTGGTGTTTTAGTGTGTTTGGCTTTTACTAGAGTTCTATGAATATTTTCAATAATAATTTAGACACAGTCGCAACTATCATCAAGTGCAACATTTTTAGTAAATTGTAATTATTTATTAGGGTTTTCTCAGCTGTATTAAAGACTTTGGTTGATAAGTGGACACTTTTTAGGGTTTTGAGTTCAACTTTTTGGTTATGAGACGAAATTTTGGGGTTAAGTGCTACATTAGTTGTCTTTTGAAGTAACATTTTGGACTTTGCGTATACCTTTTTGACCTTTCATGTCTAACTATTTTGAGTTAAGGTTGTCTTTTTGACAAACTTTTGGACTTTGAATATAACTATTTGGTCTTTCGTGTCTAACTATTTTGATTTTGGGTTTAAATTTTGTAGGGTTTTGAGTTCAACTTTTTGGTTACGCAACGAAATTTTTGTGTAATGGTGTTACATTAGTTGTCTTTTGGAGTAACCTTTTGGACTTTGCATATACTTTTTTGACCTTTCGTGTCTAACTATTTTGAGTTTAGGTTGTCTTTTTGACAAACTTTTGGACTTTGTATATAACTATTTGGTCATTCGTGTCTAACTATTTTGAGTTTGGGTCTAAATTTTGTAGGGTTTTGTGCCCAAGTTTGTGCATATGAGTCGAAATTTTAGGGTTTGATGTTATACTAGTTGTCTTTTGAAGTAACATTTTGGACTTTGCGTATACCTTTTTGACCTTTCATGTCTAACTATTTTGAGTTTGGGTTGTCTTTTTGACAAACTTTTGAGTTTGGGTTGTCTTTTTGACAAACTTTTGGACTTTGAATATAACTATTTGGTCTTTCGTGTCTGACTATTTTGACTTTGGGTTTAAATTTTGTAGGGTTTTGAGTTCAACTTTTTGGTTACGCGACGAAATTTTGTGGTTAAGTGTTACATTAGTTGTCTTTTGGCGTAACTTTTTGGACTTTACATATACATTTTTGAGCTTTGCATCTAACTATTCTGAGTTTGGGTTGTCTTTTTGACAAACTTTTCGACTTTGCATAAAACATTTACGACTTTTGTGTCGAACTAGTATCACTTTGGGACTAAATTTTTTTAGGCTTTTGAGTTCAACTTTTTGGTTATGAGATGAAATTTTGGGATTAAGAGTTACATTAGTTGTCTTTTGGAGTAACTTTTTGGACTTTGCCTATAAATTGTTCGGCTTTGTGTCTAACTATTTTGAGTTTGGGTTGTCTTTTTGACAAACTTTTGGCTTTGAATATAACATTTACGACTTTTGTGGTGAACTAGTACCACTTTGGGACTAAGTTTTTAGGGTTTTGAGTTCAACTTTTTGGTTATGAGACGAAATTTTGGGATTAAGTGTTATATTAGTTGTCTTTTGGAGTAACTTTTTGGACTTTGCCTATAAATTGTTGGGCTTTGTGTCTAACTATTTTGAGTTTAGGTTGTCTTTTTGACAAACTTTTGGACTTTGCATATAACATTTACGACTTTCGTGTCTAACAATTACAACTTTGGGCCTAAATTTGTAGAGTTTGTGTTCAACTTTGTGAGTATGAACCAAAATTTTAGGGTTTGGAACTAAGTTTTCTTACCTGAAATGATCATCTTTACTGTTGTCTGTCATTCGTTGAAGTGATAAAGATATGGAACTCCAAAGTCTAAGAGCTGAAGTAATCACCTTTAATTATGTCTGTCGTTCGTTGAAGTGGGCAACATTGGTATTAAAGCCTTCAGCGGTCAAAATGAGGTCATAGAACTCCTCTGGAATTGGCTCAGGGGTCAAAATGAGTTCAAGTAATCCACCACCCCGCATTTTTCCCCCACTGCTGACCCGACAGCCACTACCTACGCTTGGGCTAACGCACTTCTCTGATTGGTTAATCCACCTGTCAGTCATTTCTTTGCTCCGCCTCCTAAACTAATACTCTTCTCTGATTGGTTGATCCAGGTATCAGTCGATGTTGGCATAGTCACTCGCTGATTGGCTAATTTATTCATTTCTTACCAGGTTATATTTAAACTAGACGGCGTTATAAGTTTGGTTGATTCAAGGAAAGTTACTGTTCACTCTAGCGGAGTTTTGCACAGTAAGTTGGCTTGTTTTCTCTTAACGTATGTTAAGGCTTATCGATAACAGGTTATATTCGGTGTAGATGATTGAGACTATATTTTACGCTGTAAGTTTGAATGTTTTCTCTTAAAGTATGGTAAGACTTAACGATATCACGTTATTAAACTGTATTGATGTAAAGTAGTTAAGATAAGTAATGTTGAATTCCTTCGTTTTTTCATGTTTTCTTATTGGTTGATTAAAGTATGATATACCAGACAACCGCCATACAGCCCTCATGCCACACTAGGCGACCGGTATACAGCCCTCATGTCACACTAGACGCCCGGCATACAGCCTTATATCACACTAGATGACCTCCATACACCCCACATACCACACTAGATGACCTCCATACACCCCACATACCACACTAGATGACCTCCATACACCCCTCACGACACAGTAGACGACCTCCATACACCCATCACGATACACTAAACGACCTCCATACACCCATCATGACACACTAGACGCCGTCCATACACCCATCACGACATACTAGCCGACCTCCATACAACCATCATACCCCACTAGACGACCTCCATACACCCATCACGACATACTAGCCGACCTCCATGCACCCATCATGGCACACTAGACGACCCCTATACAACCATCATGACACACTAGACGACCCCTATACAACCATCATGACACAGTAAACGCCCTCTATACACCCAATATGACACACTAGACGACCTCCGTACACCCATCACGATATACTAGCCGACCTCCATGCACCCATCACGACACACTAGACGACCCCTATACAACCATCACTGCGATGAACATACTAGCAAGACAGACTGTATAAACTGTAAGGGCATTAAAGCGTACACCAAACGAACGCCTGGGCTTTTTAAACTAGAGTACGAAGGGACAGCTCTTGTTAGCTTATGTAGTAAGACGTACCATTGTAGTGGGGATTACGATAAAATCAGTTGTAAAGGGTTAAGCAAGCAACACAACAAATTAGATAAAGATATGTTTTTAGAGGTTCTCGCCACGCAAAAGGCCAGGGGTGGGAAAAATGTAGGTTTCAAAGTCTTAAATAATTCCATATTTTCCTACAGTCAAACAAGAAATGCTCTTTCCTATTTCTATATAAAAAGAAAGGTAGCTGATGATAACGTCTCGACTACGCCTTTAGATATTTAACTCTTTACACTACCCGCTTAGCCTAACCAGCAATCTCTAACAGTTTCACCCCTTATGATTCATTTATGACACAACGCTAAGCAGACACCCAACTACCTATCTATAAATAAATGTTATCCATGTACTATATATTGACTCACTGTACTGAATATTTTTGTAATGTTATATAATATCGATGTATGTTATACACCTATTGAGATAATAAAAGAATAAAATATATCTTTGTCTTCTGTCTTATATTGATCGTTTTTCATTGATGTTGTATAATCTACTAACCTATCACTATCGCTCAAGTACATCAAGAACTCCAAAGTCAGCACACACCAGACATAATCAGGGCACTTCCGGGTCACCGGGACTAGAGGTCAACATCCCGACACGAAATGTCACGGTTAACTCCCCCTGCGCCTACAGTACATTAGGCGCGCCGCGCGCCTACTATATATCTTTGTTAATTTAGCGCCTAAATTCGGGTCAAATGGACCCTTGTATACTACTAATGTCTTTCCTACCAGCAAAAAAAATAATTGAACAAGAACGTTAAGTGTTTGTTGTTTACTGTGTAAATAGCTTTTTCTAAAATCCCATGAGGACATAATGCTTAACAGTACCTGAGATGACAGTAGTCAGATTTTCATATCCTACTGATAACGTCAGAACCGATGAGTCAAAGCTGATCGAGATGTTACTTTATATTGACGTGTCCGACATAGAAACAGACTAAATAAACTTGGTCAGTGGAAATAAGGTAACAAGTAAGTATGAATAAGGTTATAATTGGGTATGAATAAGGGGACAAGTAGGTATGAATAAGGTGATAAGTGGGTATGAATAAGGGGACATGAGGGTATGAATAAGGTGATAAGTGAGTATGAATAAGGGGACAAGTGGGTATGGATAAGGGGACATGTGGGTATGAATAAGGGGATAAGTGATTATGAATAAGGGGACAAGTGGGTATGAATAAGGTGATAAGTGGGTATTAATAAGGTGATAAGTGGGTATGAATAAGGAGACAGGTGGGTATGAATAAGGTGATAAGTGGGTATGAATAAGGTGATAAGTTGGTATGAATAAGGTGATAAGTGGGTATGAATAAGGTGATAAGTGGGTATGAATAAGGTGATAAGTGGGTATGAATAAGGGGACAAGTGGGTATGAATAAGGTGATAAGTGGGTATGAATAAGAGGACATGTGGGTATGAATAAGGTGATAAGTGGGTATGAATAAGGTGATAAGTGGGTATGAATAAGGGGACAAGTGGGTATGAATAAGGTGATAAGTGGGTATGAATAAGGGGACAAGTGGGTATGAATAAGGGGACAAGTGGGTATGAATAAGGGGACAAGTGGGTATGAATAAGGGGACAAGTGGGTATGAATAAGGTGACACGTGGGTATGAATAAGGTGATAAGTGGGTATGAATAAGGGGACAAGTGGGTATGAATAAGAGGACATGTGGGTATGAATAAGGTGATAAGTGAGTATGAATAAGGGGACAAGTGGGTGTGAATCAGGGGACAAGTGATTATGAGTAAGGGGATATATGGGTATGAATAAGGTGATAAGTGGGTATGAATAAGGGGACAAGTGGGTGTGAATCAGGGGACAAGTGGGTATGAATCAGGGGACAAGTGGGTATGAGTAAGGGGATATGTGGGTATGAATAAGGTGATAAGTGGATATCAAGAAGGGAACAAGTGGGTATGAACCAGGGGACAAGTGGGTATGAATCAGGGGACAAGTGGGTATGAATAAGGTGATAAGTGGACATCAAGAAGGGAACAAGTGGGAATGAATCAGGGGACATGTGGGTATGAATAAGGGGATAGGTGAGTATGAATTAGGGGATATGTATGTATGAATAAGGGGACAAGTGGGTATGCTTGCTTGCTTGCGTTCGCCCGATGACTAAAGTATTCTAGAGTATTCGTAGATTGTAGAATTCCTCTTCATCATCCGTCCTTAAAAGGACGTTAAGTGGGTGTGGTTGCGTTGTGTTGTGGTTTGCAGTATAATTGTGATATTTGCGCCTTTCGGCCCAACACATCCGACTTCAGCACGACATTTTTGAGTACCGGGTTGTCTTCCCTCTTCGATCCCTGCTCGCTTGGCCAGACTAGACAGGTTAGTCTGTTACTGGAGGCACCACGGAGAGGTGGAGCAGGGTCTGGATAGTTTTGGTTCACCGATCCTGGCGCAAGCCATCAGCTGTGGGTCGCTGACAACTTCTGGCTCTGTTGCTGGGAAGCGTGCCTTAGCCTCCAAGTGGGTATGAATTAGGATATAAGTGGATATGAATTAGGGGGCAAGAGGCTATGAATAAGGGGACAAGTGGGTACGAATAAGAAGACAAATGAGTATGAATTAGGGGAAAGACAAAATGGTACCCAGCAAATGCCATACTTAAATTTTATCAATAGGCGTAATTATCACAGCTTGCTGAAAACGACACTCACTATACCTCGTATACATCAATTTTTTTTTCGTTTGCCAGCTTTTATCTCTGACGAAGTCCCTAGAGACTAGGAACTGAATTTTGCGTGTTAATCCATTTTTCCCTGACAGCCGTGTGCACAGAGGTCCCTCGCTGCACAGGCAGGTAACTCTGACTTCAGAGATACTCATATTTTTTTCCGTCGATGAGTAATTGACGTTTAACGCAGGGCCTCGCTGCTGAGACCAGGAGTGGATGCCGCAGAGAGAAATCATAAATAAAAAATCCCAATCGGTGTAGCCGGGATTCGAACTCACAGCCTCTCTGTCTCGAGGCCGGCGTCTTGTTTCTAGACCAACCAGTCCCCCAATACGTCCATTTAACGTTCTTTAAAGGGAGATAGCAAAGGGGAATAGTCGTTGGGTAAACTCAGAACATGAAATCACCTGTATAGAACGCGCCCTTATAAAGCGATATAAAATACCGTTATACCTTCATCTCATTAAACACTGCCTTCCAAATTATAAACTGCATCAGTAGAGAAAAATGGCTGAATGGATGTAACATGGGAAAACAGGGCAAGAGATCTTTTTTAAATACATGAGAAAGTCAACAACAACATGAACAACTTAAAAAGAAGAGACCAAACCGCCGTCTTCAGAATGAGTACCAGAAATGTACCACTGAACAACGACATCAGTAGAATACAACGATGATCTTGTACCACTGAACAACAACATCAATAGAATACAACGATGATCATGTACCACTGAACAACAACATCAATAGAATACAACGATGATCTTGTACCACTGAACAACCACATCAATAGAATACAACGATGATCATATACCAATGAACAACCACATCAATAGAATACAACGATGATCATGTACCACTGAACAACCACATCAATAGAATACACCGACGGCCTGTACCACTGAACAACCACATCAATAGAATACACCGACGGCCTGTACCACTGAACAACCACATCAATAGAATACACCGACGGCCTGTACCACTGAACAACCACATCAATAGAAAATAACGAAACAAAACTCTAGTATGTACACTCTGTGAACACCCACGCAAAACAGAAGAGCATCCCCTGTTTGACTGTCTAAAGTTCACTGACATCAGAGAGACTCTATTTCCTAAAAGACCTGTTAAATGTGATACGTGTGATGGAACTACAAAGGAATACAGAAATACACGCAGATATTATTGATACATGGCGTTGGGCTGAAGAGCGTCAGCTCACAGACTGCGGGATACATAACAATAACAACAATAACATATCTCATCATTATAAGATAATATAAAATACCCCCTATTCTCCCCTGTAAATAAAACTTACAGAAATTTACCAGCCGGCCACGTATCTTCAAAATGGTGTATCTTTATTTATATTTCATGCATCATTTTCTAACATTTCAAATTAATTCGGTATTAATCTTTTCCCTCGATAAATAAATATTTCGTGTTACATTATTTTTTTCTGTTGCAACTTTCAAAGATAGAGAGAGAGGAAGTGGCACCTGTGTTCGATTCCTTGTCCTCTTCTGCGACCATTCTCATGCCGACTGTCTTCAAGAGTCTCAAAGAGACCTAATTGATCCTAATTCCGCATTAATTGAGCACGGAGCGAAGGGCTGAAGGGCCGCAACTCTCTAAACATCCCCTCTAGTTACAGGGGGCGCCACTTCTGAACTGGTAGAGGTTGAGTTTAGACGCGCAATGAGATTATGCTTGTCAGAAATCAATGCTGGCCAGATCATGAAAAATAAATAGATCTCTATGGGGGCAATGCGGGGGTGAGGAAAATGGAAGAGGCTTCAACTAGGGAGTAACTAAAGAAAGATAACTAGAATATGATAAAGAATGGGGTGGTGGACAAATGAATTGAACAAGACAAAAATATGGAAAGAAACGGGATGAATATGGATACAACTGACATGAAGAAGATACAGAAAGAAGAGGAAAATGAGGAAGGGTGTTAAATGGTTTAAAATGAGAAGATGAATCATTTTAACCATTTAACACCCTTCCTCATTTTCCTCTTCTTTCTGTATCTTCTTCATGTCAATTGTATCCATATGAATGAGAAGATGAATGGAGGCGAAGGCGCGCCTCACAGCACCAGAGCTGAAAGTTGTCAGCGACCCACAGCTGATGGCTTGCGCCAGGATCGGTGAACCAGAACCATCCAGACTCTGCTCCACCTCTCCGCGGTGCCTCTAGTAACAGACTAACCTGTCTAGTCTGGCCAAGCGAGTAGGGATCGAAGAGAGAAGGCAACCCGGTACTCAAAAATGTCGTGCTGAAGTCGGATGTGTTGGGCCGAAAGGTGCAAATATCACAGTTATACTGCAAACCACAACACAACGCAGACACATCCACTTAACGGCCTTTTAAGGGCGGATGATGAAGAGGAATTCTCTAGTCTACTAGAATACTCTAGAATACTTTTGTCATCGGGCGGACACGAGCAAGCAAGCAGAAGATGAATGAAACATGGATCAACAGAGGGTTGGTAACTGGAATAAAATAAACACAAGATCAAGCAAGAGGAAAAAAAAGTGAACAACATTATGTGAATGGGAAGAAGAGAAACAAAATGATGTCGACGTTAATGATAGTAGTGATGATAACACCATTCAATAATTATTATGCTAATGATTGTGTAAAACTTCAGAAAGTTTTCTTTGTCTTTCAGTGTCGATGGGAAATTTGGTTCTCGGTATCTTGCTTACATGTGTACAGATATAAATATTAGAAGATAAATAAAATTAATTGACAGTGATAATTAATATATATATATAATTTTTAATATAAAAAGAAACATGCTAAAATGTGTTCTTTTTTTTATTATTTTGCAGCTTTAGCGTGTTTTTTTTTTTTAATCTGAGCCCCTGATGTTTACATTAAAATTTCACGATGAGCTCCCACAAAAGTCAAGGACACCAGTTGCTACATATTTTAATTTCCTTTTGTTTATATTTCTTATTAAACTGTATTTTAATCCCAGGAGCTTGAGAGAAAAAAAAGCCCGCAAACAAACAAACAAGCAGACATACACAACACACACAATACATTTCATACAAAAAAGAATCGATCATGTTTTCTTGCAACACTCAATAAAATGCCCACACCAAAGGTCGTGCGATAGCCCTCACACTGCAACAATAAATAAAGCCTGGAGTGTTGAACCAGAGCATCTTTCGCGAGGGCATTCCTTTTTCCCGCAGATTGCTCTCAGGACAAATGTGTACTCTATCAACAATATGTGCGTTTTCAATTATTGCACCTCAGAATCCAAGAGGAATAATTCAAGGGAGGTATGGATTTCAAGAGCATTTCCTGGTACTTGCTGTACTCATCAGCGACAAATTGTGCTGGACAAAATGTCTTGATTTGTTATTAACAAGGTTTGTGAACACAAGGCCTGTGAACCCGGGGATAAATATAATAGGAAAATGAAGAAATTAAATATAAGCAGGGGCGGATCTACAATACTTTAATTCTTTCCCATTTTTAATGTGTTCCAGTGCAACTATTTGATAGGGAATTCCCATTTTTATGAACTATTTATTGGTAGGGATCTAGTTTCAAGAATCAGTTATTGATAGCTCATTCACGGACATACATTGTTCAGTGGACCCGACTAAACAATTACAAATTTGGTACCTGATTTACAGAATTTTAAAGAAATAAATATTGATAAAGAGGCCTGATCACTCACTATCAATTCCGAGGCTTATTAATGAGAAATTAAACACTCACTGGTATGATATTTCATTACCTTGTAACTTTGACTTGTGACAAACTGTAATTAAAAAAAAATTGTTAAGGCCCCCGTCTTGCCATGTGGCGTACAGGGAATAAGGGATTAGTGCCCCATTTTTAAATAGATATCAGCACATTATTTTTGGGGTAATGTGGTCGGTATTACGCCCGTGCCGCTTTACTTTCGGTAAAAGTAAAAAAAAAAATAATTTCGGTACACAATTTCTGTACCCATTTAAGGTTGAGTGGACCTGGAAGTCGTAGATCAGGATCGAACACGACATCTTGTCCTAAGTAACCCAGTTCACTAACAAGAAAGCTATCCTGTTCTCTTTTTCAAATGTACTGGCTACCATTCATCGCAGACCACAATACTCCCCCTTTTATACGCTCCTGTAATTAAAGCATAAATATATATAATTCATGGAATAAGAAAATTATTGAAAAATATTTTTTTCATACAAAAAAAAAAACAAAGAACGATGTTAAAGAAACGATGACAAATATAGAAGGTGCGTCCACAAATTGAGCTCAGCAAATTGTATCTCAGGCTGAAGAACATGCAAGTTTGAATAAGTGGAAATCGAAAAGACCATGGGGGTTTCATTACACCCTTCCCGTCTTTGACAACACGGATTCCCTTTTCCGTCTTGATCATGGCCCAATCAATTTTTCATTAGAAAACCTGGCACATCCGTCCCAATAACAAGAAAAAGAGCTGAATAAAGGGCGATAAGTGGGTAAAACTGGCCGGAAAATTTTCTAGGCCAACACTTCCGTCTTCAAGAGATTCTGGGAAATTTTTGTCTGTCTGTAAAAAAAGGCTATACCGCTTGGATAAGGGGCTAGAACTGTAAATACTTGGAAGGCTGGTACCCTTTTCAGGAACGAGAAGAATGAGTGAGTCACTCAGAACTCCCGCAGATTCTCTCCAGTTGTTCTTTTCAGCCGTAGATTAAGATCTTGTTTAATTACTGCAATGGGCAAAACGAGATTTGATGTTCGAGCATTGTAGAGGGAAGACTTGATGAATAGGGAAGTATTGTGTCAGTGAATAGAGCTGGGGAAAATAGAAGGAATCTGTCCCTAAGTGTCACCACTTGATAGTTCAGTGATTGCCCCTTGCTGAGGGGAAAATTCAGCTATAAATTAATGATAGTGACAGTAAATTATCTACATACATATCGATAATAAACAAAGCACTCAGGCAGAGGTAGAATTATAAATCTAATTTATGTTACCTTAAAGCTTTCTGCCACACTCTTCTAAATGTATGGGGTATATGATGTAGTGATTATGTCTTTTTTCATGACCATCATCACCAGGCGCGTGTTCTTTGGAGAACGTTGTATCCACCACAGCTCGTCTGAAAGAATCTCTGTCTCTAGTCAGATCTCCTACAGAACGTTGTTTCCACCACAGCTCGACTGAAAGAATCTCTGTCTCTAGTCAGATCTCCTACAGAACGTTGTATTCACCACAGCCCGTCTGAAAAAAAATCTCTATCTCTAGCCAGACCTCCCACAGAACGTTGCATTCACCCCAGCCTGTCTGAAAGAATCTCTGTCTCTAGCCAGATCTCCCACAGAACGTTGTATTCACCACAGCCCGTCTGAAACAATCTCTGTCTCTAGCCAGATCTCCCACAGAACGTTGCATTCACCCCAGCCTGTCTGAAAGAATCTCTGTCTCTAGCCAGATCTCCCACAGAACGTTGTATTCACCACAGCCTGTCTGAAACAATCTCTGTCTCTAGCCAGATCTCCCACAGAACGTTGTATTCACCACAGCCCGTCTGAAACAATCTCTGTCTCTAGCCAGATCTCCCACAGAACGTTGTATTCACCACAGCCCGTCTGAAACAATCTCTATCTCTAGCCAGATCTCCCACAGAACGTTGTATTCACCACAGCTTGTCTCAAAGAATCTCTGTCTCTAGCCAGATTTCTCACAGAACGTTGTATTCACCACAACCCGCCTGAAAGAATCTCTGTCTCTAGCCAGATCACCCCCTTCTTCTGTTCTCATGCTCAAAGTCACCTTGATGCCCTGAAATCACCTTCCTCTTGGCCTGCCCCTGATGCCTCGTCCAGGAACTATGTCTTTCATTATTGTTTTTTTCACCTCGCTGTGTCTTTTGACGTGGCTATAGCATTTTAATTTCCTCTGTAAAATAGTGTTTATAAACCAGTACTTTTTAATTTTTCAATCATTTAATATGTTTTCATTGCTCATTTTCGTTATCCAAGGTTTCTGTAGCATTTTATTGCCAACGAATCGATGTTATTCCTTGATGTATGTGAAATTGTCCATGATTGACAGCCGTATGTTGCTATCGGGAAGAAACATGTCACTAGTAATCTTAATTTTACTACCTTGCTCGTATTGTGCACATGACCGCGACATATTTGTGATTGATGTAGTCGCTACTGCGGCAAGCCTTCCTTACTCCCAAGGACAATCTCTGATGCCCACTTTTAGAGGCTGGGTGAACACCGGGTTCTTGTTGATCTTCTTCTGGGAATCGAACTTAGGTCCCTTCAGAATAGGAAGCGAATACACTGATAGCTCTGCCACCGAGACCCTGTAACTTATATACTTTAGTTCAGCTTCTGTTTTGATACAGGAATGAAGTGTTTTATTTATTTACCTCTGAGGCTCGTGCTTAGTACTGATTGTAGGTGACCTTCCGGTATATGGTGGATAGGCGGCAGGAACCATTGAAGGCTATGTATGAAAAGTGTTCCTTGTTGCGGTTTCCTCATATTCCAAGTACGGCTTGTTGCGGGAGCTACTGAGTTAAGTGCTCTGTGCACACCGTGAGCTGTGTGTCTCATCCGTTTTGATCATGTTTCGATATTCCAATTGTTTACGATGAATGATGATTATTGTATGATAAGGAACAGTTGGCTGTGTTCACTTTCTGCACGGTTTCGCCTTATATCTTTTGGCGTGTGCTGAGACTGCTACGATGGAGACTACAGTTACCTTTCTTTTTTTGGGAGATGAGATATTAATTCGGATGATTACGCTGGCACGGGCGGTTGAGCAATTATGGATTTTAATTCGTTTGCCGTGATACCGGTTCCTTCCATAACCAAATAACCAAATAAATAACTGATTGTAACAAGTGGTGTTTTATTGATCTATCATTTTCTATGTCTGCCTTTGCCCCTTTTCCGTTCAGTTTTGAGAGCTGATCGTTAGTGAATGTTCAAACTATTTCATTTGTTATTTATTAATGGTTTCATGCTATCAAACATTGGTATAACTCCAAATCTACTCCTTATATCATTAATTCTGACTGTGTCTCCTTTTCTTAACGTTCAGTAATCTTCCTGAGAACCATCTTTCAATTGGGAACCTTTCTTTGACCATTTGCTGCTAATGTCCACGTCTAGCATTGATATCAACGAGTTAAGAGGATTACGTTGTTGACTTTCTGGCTGATGTTACGTGTTTGGTCTCATAATGTTCAAATTCTGGTGCTAAATAAACCGACACACTAGAGATACAGATTATTATTGTATGCCAGACTTTGGGCACCATTTAAAGGATGGCTACGGATAATAACAAGTTAAGGAATTTAGGTTCAACTCAATAACGCTCCGTAGATAATCATGCCCGCCAATTACTGGTGCATCAGTCTGTAGTCACGGAAAATAAGATTGTGTATAGGGAGCTTAGGGGTTGATGGTCTAGAAGTAGGAAGTCGATTTTTGGACAGGAATTTGAACTCCTGTTTCATTCTACAAGTGGGAATCGTCATCATTGAGTGCCGTCTCCGCACCGAAGGTTGGCTACCATGGAGCGCCACTTCGCTCAGTCTCTTGTTTTGATGGTGCAGGAAAAATTAAAAAATAGAAAAAAATGGTATGTTAGAAGCTTTACTTGATTAGTGGACGACACAGATAAAACGACGTTTCGGCCCAATAGGCCTTCAGCAGGAACAAACAAAAAAAAACACACACACACGGATATGTAAGTAAAACTAATAACGAAACATCCAAAACAAAAATAATCGAAATATGTTAAAGAAAATACAAATGTCTATCCTGTGTGTCAGGCCGAGGTCAAAATGAAAAGGAAATGGTAACCTGAGTGTGGCTGTCGTGAATGTGCAGAAATGTGCGCAAATTTGATGGTGCAGGTTGTCATAGGGTGACTTGTCCATCTTTTGATGTTACTCGTCCATGTTAATCTTGGTCTTACTCTGCTTCTTTTACCTTCTATTTTCCCTTTCATCGTACCTTTTAGTTGGCTTGTTTATCTTTTAACATGCCCCAAAAATCTCATTTGTCTTGTTTGAATTATGTTTTGTAGTTCTCTTTTCATTTTTAGTTGTTTTTATATTTCATCGTTTGTTTTCTTTTCCTTCCATTCAATTCTTCCTATTCTTCTATAAATCCACATTTCAAAGGCTTCAATTTTCTAGTGTTCTGTTTTCTTTGTCTAATGTCATTGTTTCTGCACCACGTAGGAATGTTGAGAAAATATAAAATTTTGCTATTCTTAGTTTTATCCCTGGTGTTATTTGTTTTAATGTTAGTATATTTAACATGACATTTAAATTACTTTTTGCCATTCCTATTCTTTTGTTTATTTGAGGATTAAAATTTTCCATCACTGGTTATAATTAATATGTCCAAGGTAGTTGTAGCTCTGAACTGTCTCCAGGCGTATTCCTTCAACTTTGATAACCACTTGTAGGTTTTGAGTATTATCTTTGTTTATGATCATAGTTTTAATTTTTTTTTTAATATACATATCTGAAAGATATACTCTACGGACAACTGGCAGATGGTAAGAGAACTAGGGGGCGTCCAAAACTTCGATTTTTAGATGTGTGTAAAAGCGACATGAAGACTCTGAACATAAACCATGCAGCATGGGAAGACATAGCTGCAGACAGCATTCTCTGGAAACACACTCTAAGGGTTCACCTCAAACAAGAAGCAGACAGATTCATAGAGAAAGTGAATGCGCGGCGAAAGAAAAGAAAAGAAAGTGTAACATTTCTATGGGCGTTTAAAAATCCATAGTCAACTATGGCTGACGGAGGCTACTACTACATATCTAATCCACATTTTTTGCTTGTCATGTTTATTTCAGTAAGTAATTGTTGTAGATTTTTAGGATTTTCTGCTTGTAGTACAGTATCATCAGCATATCTTAGGTTATTTATTATCTTTCCATTAATGTTTAGGCCTGGCATCTCTGTAATGTTTTTAAAGATGTGCTCAGTGGATTGAAGAGGCTTGGTGATAGGATCCATCCCTGTCTTAATTCTTTTTTATATATAAATGTAGAGTACTCTTTGATAAATTTTATTATTGCTGTTTGCTCCCATCATCATTGGTCTACGTCTATGAAGCAGGCACATATTGGTTTGTTTACTCATGTGTACTTTTCGATTAATGTCCACATGCAGAATATGGCCTTATTATTTTGTCCCACTGCTTTTCCTAAATCAAATTGCTGCTCTTCAAATTCAATATTGATTTTATTCTGAATCCTTCCTTGTATAACTTTTAGCAAGATTTTTGTTACAAGAATCATTAGACTTATTGTTCTAACATCACTGCACTCAATTGCACCATTCTTTTTAGGCAATGCAGTGAAAGTTGATGTTTTTAGTTCATTTGGTATGTTTCCTCTATGGTATATGTCGTTGCATATGTCTGAGATCACTTCAAAGCCAAATCTTCTAGTGCCTTTATCATCTCTACTTGTATGTTGTCAGGGCTGTAGATTGTCATAAAAAATCTACCCACATCGATGGATCCCAGGCAATCCTATGATAACACCACAAAGAACAACGGATTAATTTTTCTTTATTTTGAAAAGTACTTCCACTGGTAGAACTGAACTCGGGACCTTCCTGTCCAGAGGCCGATGTCTCACCTCTAAACTAATCACCATATTCTTTATTTTTAAAGTGTGTGATCTCATGTTTTTATTCAATGTATACAGTTCGATGTTCCGTTATTTTTCATATTTTCAGTGTTTGATCTCACGTTATTCTTTAATTACACTGTTTAAGTTCTCGTTATTCTTCAATTTTCACAATCGGAATAAACATGAGCATACAGTCAAATGTATATGTGTACACGATGTCTTGAACACAATATTCATTAATTCACTAGGAACAAGGCAACAGTAGCAGAAACAGTAGCAGTAGTAATAATAGCGGTAGTAACATCAGTAAAAGTAGTAGTACCAGTAGGTGTAGCAGCAGTAATTGCAGTAGTAGTAATAATAGTAATTGCAGTAATAGTAGTAGTAATATTATGAGCAGTAGTAGCAGCAATAATAGTAGCAGTATTAATATTAGTAGTATCCGCATTAATAGTAGTACTAGTATTAACAGCTTTAATAATAGTAGTAGCACAAATAGTAGTACTACTAGTAGTAACACCATTAATAGTAGTAGTAGTAATAATAATAGTAGCAGTAGTAACAGCAGTAATACTAGTACTAGGAGTAACAGCATTAATAATAGTAGTAGTAATAACAGCAGTAATAGTAGTAGTTGTTGTAGTAATAGCAGTAGTAGCAGAGGTAGTAATAAAAGTACCCCGTCTGGATTTGCATCACTTAGGGACTATGTGATAGTGACCCTTTTTTTCCCCCCAATTTCTAAATTTGGGGTACTGTGGTATCACTCCGAGCCGCTGCAATTCTCCTAAAACAATCTGTATCATCAATATTCAGATGTTTCATGAACTCTATACCGTTTTATATGGGGGGAAAATTTTTTTCTCAGTTGATAATTAAACCTGAACCAACTTTTGTAACAGGCGAGTGCACTAACCATTTGGCAAACCAAAGAAAGCTTCTTATATATTGCTAAATTATATTTTGCTAAAAAAAAAAAATTAGCCTTGCGTGAACAGAAACAGATGTGAACGTTTGATTAAAATATTATTATCTCAAATATTTGAAGTAACTCTCTTGAAATGTAGTGTCAAGAATAACACCTTTCGCTGAAAACTTTCATGGAAGCCAAACAGAAGGTTGTCATTTTCAGGTTAGAACTCTTTCGCCTTTTCTTTTCCAATCTGGCAAGCCGTTGTTTAATGTTAATGCACTGAATCAGAGATAGAATATCAGTTGATACTACCCTCCACGAACTGCCCTCTTGAAGAGATGTTGAGTGGTGAAGTAGGTGAAAGTGAAAGACAAACACATCGCGCTACTTCGCAAACGATTATGAGAAAACCGCGTGAGTCTGTGAATAGTTAACGAGAACAGGCATTCGATGGATTTCCCAGGGTTCAGTGTGGGTTGGGCTACATTTATCAAGCTATAGTGTGCCGTGGATGCTCCGGTCCCCAGGTAACCACCAGGAATTCAGGAACAACAGAAAAGAAGTGTCTCCTAAAAATGGGAGGAACGCAGAACAATGCGTAGTCGACTAACATTGGCAGAAAAATATTCTTCGGAACTCTCACAATATTTTGACCAAATAAAATAATCAAATGTGGATGCTATTGTAATGTTACCTGGCGTGAAATGGGAATGCGCCTTGTTATTAAAATGTGAACAAATAGATAATAAAACAGCACAGTCAAATATAGAGCCTTCACCTTATAGTAATATGAGAGGTCGGATCCATTCGGCCACCTGGTATACTTCTTCCTCTTCCTCTTCCTCTTCTTCTTCCTCTTCTTCTTCGATCATGGCTCATTCAGAGTAGGATTCCGGACTTTCTTATGAAGACAACTGTCAGTTTAAGTCCGTTACATCCACTCTGACTGAGTACATGTTAGAACGTTGCACTGTGTTCTGCGCCAATGGCCCAGCGCATCCGGTTTCTGCCAGCATTTTATTCAGGTTTGCTTTCCTTAGCATTTGATTGTCCCCAATCTTCCTGCAAGGCAGCAGATTGTCTTTTCTGTAGTGGGATTCTGCCTTAGATTGTCGACCCTCCCAGGTTTACGAGCACCATCTGCCCGAGCTGTGTGTAGTTATTCTGTAATGGAACCATCTTTCTGTTGACAATTGCAAGTTGTCATCATAATAATTTGGTTCAATAAATATTGGCTGTAATACCCAACAAGAAGTTTAGCACTCAGGCAGACAATGGGACTTGCTTACTTAACACCAACGACCACAGCAACAATCGTAAAGCCTGTAACCTGGTACTGTTGATCTACAATTTTCTCTTTACTTTTACTACTTGATATACTAATAAAGATCTCCGTGTTCTTTGCTTCCTCGTCTGCCTTTCGTCGTTGAGGAAGTATGCAGTTTGCGATCATCAGCTCTTCAGATGGCCTATTCGTCTGTTACTTCCTAGCGTTTTTAATATTTCATTAGCTTTTTCTTGGTCGGCCTTTGGATCAGATGTTCTCGTAACGTTCAATAGTCCGTTGTGTTGATCACTGTCTTATCACGTGGCCAGACTATTTTGTCTGTTTTGTTCTCTATGTATTTAATGACGTGAATTATTTTTAGCTTTCTTTCGACTTCATTCCTTATACACAAAAAGATGTGAATAATAAGTCTTAAATAATAAAATATCGTTTCAAATATTAAACGTATCTGTGTGGAATTGTATTGTCAAGAACAACACCTTTCGTTGAGAACTTTCAAGGAAGCCAAATAGAAGGTTATTATTTTCAGGTTAAATATTCTCTCCTCCTTTTTTCCAACCTGGCAAGATGTTGCTTAATGTTTAATTTGATCTTTTCTCTCTGACTGTTTCACGTAATTCGTCTAACATTTCATGACGTGTTAAATATTATTTTTGGGCACATCATGGGAAGAGGAAAGTTGGAATACTTGGTTACAACTGGCAAAATAAAAGGAAAGAGAGATAGCAGACGACAAAGAAAGAAAATACTGGATAGCTTGGTGTCATGGCATAGAAAACAGTCAACAACAGAACTCATACGAAGCACTGTGGATAGACGATTGTGGAAGGACATGCTCGCCAACGCCAACCGGTACGGCACATGATGATGATTAAATATTTTCTTATTGTTCATGAACCTAGCGTCAAGGTCTGGTTCCTAATAAAAATAGACACACCAATTTAAAGTGACAAAAATAAACATAGCTATCTCAGAAGAGAAACAATATGTCATTTTTAAATTTGTCATTATATTTATCACTGTAATTAATGCTGACTCTTGGAGTTTGGAAAAATCGGAAAATTCATGATCTCCTACGCCAGTCGACATGGCAAGGGAAGAGTTAGATTACAGCCAATATTAGCTTATAATTGTATGCCGTGTATGAAAGATATAGGCGGTGTTAACAAGGGGAGCTAATGCTCTTTCCATAAAAGGCGGAAATGTTTGAAGAAGATAACGTGTCCTTACATCCTTTTTCATCATTTCTGAAGGTTGTATTGAACGGGTGAATATGCCGCTTCAAATGGTGTCAAACATCATTAAAATGGGCATGGCAGCGTTAAAATAATACCATCCGAGCAGTCATTATACGCAGAGTTTGCCTAAACACAACTGACTGGTGGTCGTGTTGTGGAGGTAGGCAGCCAAAGGACCACCAGGGTAGGATAGGGCTTCGTGGTATTGTGGACATACCTGTAGGGAAGTTCACGTCAAAAGTTGACGGAACCCGTTAAGAGTGTATGGTGTCTGGTTTCACCGCCTTTATTTAATGGCGCAGAGAATGTTTAGAAAGAGGGAGAAGGCTGAGTCAAGGGAGAGAACAAGACAGCTAAAAAAATTATATTTTTATTAACCTTTCGTAGCCGTGTTGCAGGTGTGGACAATCAATTCAGTCCACAAGAAATGCTTCATTCAGGATATCAGTACTCCAGGCTCACTGTTGCCGGTCGACATTTTGTTCACATCTAACGCCTTTCAACACATTCTTGTGACAAACATTTTTGCCCCGAATAAAATAATATGGCCGGTGCATTCTAATGTAGGGTAGCCTGGTAGTTAGTGCACTGGCTTCCGAACCTGAAGGGATCGGGGTTCAAATGTTGAGAAAACACATTTTGTGTGTGTGCCAAACTGTAAGGATTCGCTGCGTGTACACAACCTCATGGCTGCCAGAGAGAGGCAGTGAGGAAGGAAGCTGGCCACCCCGCCACACGAAACTGAGGCTTAATACAATGACATCACTAATACTTTCTTACGCAGCGACGATTGCTTTGAGACTATCTTTACTATCATAATATCCAGATATGATCAACCCTTCTACTTATTCTTCTACCTCCGAGATATGATCAACTCTTCTACTTATTCTTCTTCCTCCGAGATATGATCAACTCTTCTACTTATTCTTCTTCCTCCGAGATATGATTAACTCTTCTACTTATTCTTCTTCCTCCCAGATATGATCAACCCTTCTACTTATTCTTCTTCCTGTCAGATATGATCAACTCTTCTACTTATTCTTCTACCTCCGAGATATGATCAAATCTTCTACTTATTCTTCTACCTCCGAGATATGATCAACTCTTCTACTTATTCTTCTACCTCCGAGATATGATCAACTCTTCTACTTATTCTTCTTCCTCCGAGATATGATCAACTCTTCTACTTATTCTTCTTCCTGCCAGATATGATCAAATCTTCCACTTATTCTTCTTCCTCCCAGATATGATCAAATCTTCTACTTATTCTTCTTCCTCCGAGATATGATCAACTCTTCTACTTATTCTTCTTCCTCCGAGATATGATCAACTCTTCTACTTATTCTTCTTCCTCCGAGATATGATCAACTCTTCTACTTATTCTTCTTCCTGCCAGATATGATCAAATTTTCTACTTATTCTTCTTCCCCCGAGGTATGATCAACTCTTCTACTTATTCTTCTTCCTCCGAGATATGATCAACTCTTCTACTTATTCTTCTTCCCCCGAGATATGATCAACTCTTCTACTTATTCTTCTTCCTCCCAGATATGATCAACTCTTCTACTTATTCTTCTTCCCCCGAGATATGATCAACTCTTCTACTTATTCTTCTTCCTCCCAGATATGATCAAATTTTCTACTTATTCCCCTTCTTCTTCTTATCTCTTCCGTAGATCGATAATGAGTCAGTGGCCAGTGCGGCGCGTAATGTCTTGTAGACCAACAGCATAGTTCCTTAATTTTGTGCTACCGTGAGTATCACTTGCCGAGTGCCACATATCTGGCCCACACTATTTATCTGCTTTCACTATCCTCCGACAGGTTATCCTTGGCTCCTCTTCTCTGTCACACGCTCTCCGAGTTCCACTTTATGTCAGCTATTATGTTTGTTTTCTCATCTTTTCTGGTCACGTGACCCATTCATATCTCCCGTTTTCAAGTCAAAACTATGTTGCGCATCTCCACTTGGTTGCACTTTTTTTTAAAACAGTTCTTAGTTGCTGAATTTGTTTACACCAAATACTGTGAACGTTTTCCCCAGGAAGGTTGTGTACGCTAGCACGCCTGGATGTACGTGCATTTACGTGAGTGTACGTATGTGTATAAGCTGTGATAGCTCAGTGGATAGTGAACTGGACTACAAAGGACAAGAGGTAGGGTTCGATCCCAACCGACGGCTTCCGGGTTCACACAGCCTTTAATGGGTACCGGATGTTTTTTTCTTGGAAAGTAAAGCGGAACGGGCGTAATACCGACCCCCTTACCCCATAAATCATGTGCCGAAGGTCTGTAAAATATATGGTCACTAACACCATATTCCCTAAACGCCACTTGGCGTGACGGGGGTACTTTACTTTTTTTTTACTTACGTATGCGCATAGTTTGGGAAATTTCTGTAAGGCATCCAAAATTAGGAACTAACTCTCGCTTTGTTTCGTTCCTTTAAATTTGATATTTTGTTCTTGGAAGTTTTATTTAGTGTTATGATCCTATTTCTCCTTTACATTTTGCATCACTTTAATGCGTATTCTAGTATTCCCCAGTTACAAGGCATTACATGGAAAATTCTAAAATAATAGAGGCATTCACTTATTTATCCCTGTTAAATAGTTGTGAACATGCAAATTGTCTGTAAAGTTTGGGCGTCACTTAGCGTGGTCCTTATGCCAGTATTTGGATCAGGGTCAAGGACAGACCATAAACTAATTGCGTGACGTGTGTATGTCTGAGTTGCGCCAGTTTACACTTTCACACTATGAGTGGGAAGGAAATATGCGCCACTTGGATTGTGTGCAAAACGATGATAAGTGAAGTATTCACATATATGGTTCAAGGTAATTAAGAATTAGAACACACGGTGAACTACCTTGCTTATTTCCTGTCCTGTAAGCCAGTGGTTCACAAACTTTTGAAAACCGGGGCTTGCTTTCTCTGTGGATCATACAGGGGTTGCGCCTTTTTGGCGTTACAATCGCATTCGTCATGAAAGCTCTGATTCTTTAATTAACTGTTTATGAAACAGAAAACAGATCGTCAAGAGTTGTTGTTTCCTGAATGTTCCGCCCAGGTCAAGGACGTTGTTTTGGCGCGCAGAAACTAGCAAATAGAAGGCACTACGCCGAGTGCAGAAAAAGCATGTGTGTCTATCTGTTTTATATTAATTTCTATTAATTTGTCGGGCTCCCTTACAGGATATTAAAAAAATAAAGTACCCCCGTCACGCCAAGTGGGGTATAGGGAATATGGTGTTAGTGACCATAAATTTTACAAACCTTCGGCACATGATTTTTGGTGTAATGTGGTCCCTTACAGGATCTATTAAATGATAAATCATGACGAAATGAACATTATAATGCAGAAACTCTTTTATGTACTAAAAAATAGTAAGCCTTTAAGGGTGACATCATTTTATTTTTTTCTAAATATTGACTATTCCTGCGACAATATCCCCGGCTCGATGCCCGTGTCAGTGTTTGACGACGCCACTGGGGAGCGAAAACTTTGGGAATCACTGCCATAAGCTGTCAGTGTCGTTGTGACAACATTGATGGTTGTCAAATTCAACTTCCCCAATGTCTCTCTGCTTTCGGCTGTTCATTCGGGCCTGTCAAAGTCAATGCCTATCATTCTTGGATGTTGTTTTCCCATGTGTTCCTTTGTGCTCCAGCACTATTTCTCCCATTTATATTTCCTAACAGAGCGGTTATTTGTTGGACCTGGCTAGTGGAATATATGGCCAGAACACTTGAAATTATTGTCTTTGTTTACTTGTTTACGAATTCATGACATTCGATATAGATAGATTAATTGCTTGTTTGTGTGTGGCGGTGCGCAACGGTACGCAGTACCTGCACCTTGTTTGTGTGTGTGGCGGTACGCAACGGTACGCAGTACCTGCACCTTGTTTGAAAGAGTAAGAAGGTCTTACTGCGCCAGGGCGTTCCACAAGGAGGGGTACTATCTCCAACACTTTTTCTGATCTACATCAATGACTTAGTTACTGAACTACCACATGGTATCAAAGTGGCAATGTATGCAGATGACTTGGTAATGTGGTGCACAGAGGAGTATGCAACAGTGGCCTCCAAATTGTTACAAAGAGCTATGAATGCACTGAATTCATGGACAAATAGATGGTGTATCAGCATCAATACAGACAAATGCAGTACTACACTTTTCACTCTTTCCCCAAAACAAAAAGCAGGAGCCATCTATATAAACAATGAGCCTGTGAAAGAAGACATACAGGCTACGTATCTCGGAGTTACATTTGATAACAAACTATCTTGGAAACAGCAGATAAATAAGGCAACCCAAAAAGCAAGGAGAAAATTGGCTATTCTAAGAAAGCTGTGTGGAACTACGTGGGGTGCGAGTGGGAAAATACTCAGTAAAGTTTACCAACAGAGTATACGCCCACATTTAGAATATGGATCATCTGCATGGTGTTCAGCATCAAACACCACACTTCAAGAACTGGATAAAGTACAAAACCAGGCACTTAGGGTCATCACAGGAGCAATGAAATCAACACCAATATTAGAGATGGAGAAATTGTGGAGGATACCAGCACTGAGAGAACGGAGGGACACAAAGGTGCTGATACAGGCAGAAAAATTTGCTTGCATGCCGAGACATCCAATGAAGGACCGATTCCAAAATCTTGCATTGGGACGACTTAAGAGAAGCAGTTTTATCCACCAAGCCAAGCGTATTAGTAGACAAACACCAGACATGCCAAGAGCTGTTAACCCCCTACTGCCCATACCAGAACAGACTCCCTGGACAGAGGAATCAGGATTATCAGTTCAAATACGGACAGAAGTGAAAGGAATAGTTGATAAAGAGGAACAGAATAGTCTACAGCGAAAAACAATAACTCTCAGTTTCCTGGATGAAGAATACCCACAAGACCTATGGATTCGTGTGTATACAGATGGATCAGCACAGAATGCAGTAAAAAATGGGGGAGCAGGTGCATATATAGAATACCCAAATAACACTAGGGATATGAATAAAATAGCAACAGGGAAATATTGTCACAATTATGATGCAGAAATACAAGCAATAAAGTTAGCAATAGAAAAACTGCTGAACATTAATCTTAGCCCACAGCCTGTAGTGTTTTTGACAGATGCAAGATCAGTACTCCAGGCACTACAATCCAGAAAATTACCACATTTGCAGACCTTATTGACTGAACTCTGCAAGCACCACAGGGTTGCCCTGCAGTGGATCCCATCTCACTGTGGAATACCAGGAAATGAGAAAGCAGATCAGTTGGCAAAGGAAGGTTCAACAGGCACACAACTAGATACACCTGTTACATACCATCATAAGAAACAGATAATCAAATCAATCAGAGGACCACAAGCCCCAAATCAGGATGCCTTTTATAATATGAATAGATATGAACAAGTTATCATTATACGTCTCAGAACAGGACACAATCGACTCCATAGTCACATGTATACAAAATTCAAGATCGGCACCTCAACTACTTGTACATGTGGACAGGCGCCCCAGACTGCTGAACACATACTTCAAGACTGCACTGAATATAGTAGACTGAGGAAAATCCATTGGCCCATAGATACAACACTACAGACAAAACTATATGGGCCACTGCAAGAATTACAAAAGACAGTAACATTTATACAGGAAACGACATTGCAGATATAGACAATGCTTCAGGCGAACGAAAGATAGATAGATAGATTCTTGGATGTTGTTTTCCCATGTGTTCTTCTGTGCTCCAGATCTATTTCTCCCATTTACATTTCCTAACAGAACGGTTATTTGTTAGACCTGGCTAGTGGAATATATGGCCAGAACACTTGAAATTATTGTCTTTGTTTAATTGTTTACGAATTCATGACATTCGATATAGATAGATTAATTGCTTGTTTGTGTGTGGCGGTGCGCAACGGTACGCAGTACCTGCACCTTGTTTGTGTGTGTGGCGGTACGCAACGGTACGCAGTACCTGCACCTTGTTTGTGTGTGTGGCGGTACTCAACGGTACGCAGTACCTGCACCTTGTTTGTGTGTGTGGCGGTACTCAACGGTACGCAGTACCTGCACCTTGTTTGTGTGTGTGGCGGTACTCAACGGTACGCAGTACCTGCACCTTGTTTGTGTGTGTGGCGGTACGCAACGGTACGCAGTACTTGCACCTTGTTTGTGTGTGTGGCGGTACTCAACGGTACGCAGTACCTGCGCCTTGTTTGAACATGTACAATTACAATTTAATGACAAATGTACTTCATGGTTTTCATGAATATCTTCAAGAAAAATAAATCCCGAGACAGGCAACTTCCTCTGTAGCACACGTTGGACACAATTCTAGTATATTCCAGTAAATGTGAAGTAGGTTTCTCTCAGATGAACCTTATAGTAACTTCACCTAGGTCATCTCTGCTTGCACGGACAACTTCTGCGTCGATGTTCATCAGGTTAGTGGGTTTGCATTGATGTTCATCAGGATAGTGGGTTCTCCTATCATAAAATTCAATCCTAAGTGGGTTCTCCAATCATAAAATTCAATCCTAAGTGGGTTCTCCTATCATAAAATTCAATCCTAAGTGGGTTCTCCTATCATAAAATTCAATCCTAAGTGGGTTCTCCTATCATAAAATTCAATCTAAAGTGGGTTCTCCTATAATAAAATTCAATCCTAAGTGGGTTCTCCTATCATAAAATTCAATCCTAAGTGGGTTCTCCTATCATAAAATTCAATCTAAAGTGGGTTCTCCTTTCATAAAATTCAATTCAAAGTGGGTTCTCCTATCATAAAATTCAATCCTAAGTGGGTTCTCCTATCATAAAATTCAATCCTAAGTGGGTTCTCCTATCATAAAATTCAATCCTACCAAATATGTGCAATCATGGCTACTCGGAGGTCGTCATTATCCAGTTGATACAAAAAGCAAGAAGTGATCTAGAGACGACGAGGGTATATAAGAGGATACGTTGAAAGTGTGGAAATTGCTGCAAAAATCTTTACCGTAAGTAGCGGCACTTATGTTTTCCTGGGGGCCTCGGTAGCCGAGTTGGGAAAACCACCAAACTGGACTACCGACGTTCGGACAACCCGTGTTCGATACCCCCTGGGAGCAGTGTGATTTCTACTTGTGGTTGGAAAAAAAAAATACCCCCACGGTCGACCCAGCCGTTGGCAGAAATGGGTACCAGGGTATTACCCTGGGAAGGTGAGGAATGTCGCATCGCATCGTGAGTTTCGATGCTTGATGCGACACTATACAGAAATCTCCGAACATTTCTGGATAGGCAGCCGAGCACATATGGGTGGAAACTCGCGTGCTATGGCGCAGGTTCAAGTCTCGTATTTAACCTTTACCTTTACTTCTTGTTTCCCCTTAAAAGGAAGTGTAAACAATATATATATAATTTAAGTTCAAATCTAGTATTTATGTAGAGTGCTTCTCATAGGTCGTTATTCTGCAGTTGATAACCAAAACAAGAAGCTATATAGAGACGACAGGGTTGATAAGAGGATAAATTAAAAGTGTAGAAGTAGATAAAGTCATCTTTAGGGTGAGTACCGACACCGTTTTTTTTTCCAGAAAAGAAAACCACCGGACTGAATTAAATTGACACTTTCAGGTTTCCCTACCAGAAATGTCAGTCCATGCTATTTATAGATGCACATAAACGTCTACGTTTTTAAGGAATAACGGTCTGTCGTAGTACTGACCACATCGCCCTGCAAAAAAAAAGTGATGATGTAAACATATGAACAATATAAAAAAAAAAAAGTAAAGAGCCCCAGTCACGCCAAGTGGTGTATAGGGAACATGGTGTTAGTGACCATAAATTTTACAGACCTTCAGCACATGATTTTTTGGGGTAATGTGGTCGGTATTGCGCCCGTGCCGCTTTACTTTCCCAGAAAAAAATCCGGTACCCATTAAAGGCTGGATGAACCGGGGCCGTCGGTTGAGATCGAACCCTACCTCTTGTCCTTTTGTAGTCCAGTTCACTAACCACAGAGCTATCACGGCTCCCATAACATATGAACAATAACACCCATAATTACCTATATCGCAACATTCAGAATTGAAAGAGTTCTTTTTTTTTCTTTCACTAAAACTGAAATAAAAATGTTAAGATTATTTATGATTTATTGAGTTATTGAGTTATTTGCGGGTCATCATCATTGCACTCCGAACATGCCCATTGTTGATCAGATCCCTTTTCCAGCAAGTCCCGAAAAGTCCAGCCACTGACGATTCCAGTTCTGTGTTGCTTGATAAGTCTTCTTACACGCCCACTAGGTTTCTCGTTTCTGGCTGTGCCCATCTTAATTCCCATATCTTTCATGCGAAGGAGTGACGTGGACTCATGGTTGTACAAGTCCTGTGCCCTTCCCACATCTCGGAGCTCATTGATAATGTCCGCCCGATCCATTGGTTGACTGCCTTCAACGACAGCGCAGCTGGCCAACCTGTCCGCTCTTTCATTTCCCCTTACTCCCGCATGTCCAGGGACGTAGACAAAGCTGACCCTAATTATTTTTTTATTTTTTGCAATGACTCTACCCATTGCCTGCTTACAGAGCCGGCCTCCACTTTTCTTATCATGCTCATCGAATCACTCAGTATACATGCGTGGGTGTAGTCTAGTAACTCTAACCATATTAATGCCCTGGTCGCTGTCATCATCTCTATCGTCATGCTACTCTACTAACGTATGCACCACTGTCTTCCTTGACTATTCTGCCTGCTGAGCGTGTTGTTAATGCCCATGCACTCTTTTGGCGTCGTATTACGGATTCATCTGTATAGATGATATATATATATATATATTTTTTTTAAATCATCATCATCATCGAGTGGCGTCTCCACATCGAAAGTTGGCTGCCACAGAGCGCCATTCTGCTCTGTCTCTTGCTTTGATGGTGCAGGTTGTCATAGACTGATTTGTCCATCTTTTGATGTTACTCGTCCATGTTAGTCTTAGTCTGCCTCTGCCTCTCTTACCTTGTATTTTCCAATGTTACTTTTATTAGGCTTTTGTCCCGCTTTTTTTCCTAAATCCAAATTGTTGCTCATCTAATTCAGTATTGATTTTATTCTGAATCCTTCCTTGTATAACTTTTAGCAAGATTTTTGTAACATAGCTCATTAGGCTTATTGTTCTAAAGTCACTGCATTTAACTGTACCATATTTTAAAATATTTATGATTTATGCACAAGCTTCTGTGTCTGCATAAGAATCACTATTTATATGCTCATTTTTGTGAAAATAAAAAGTAAATTTGAAACCGTTCTGTACAATGTGTTATGGTTATGGTTGTGGTTATGGTTATGGAAGGCTCCGATATCACTGCAAAAGAATTAAAATCCATAATTGCTCAACCGCCCGTGCCACTGGAATCATCCGAATTACTATGTCATCTCCCAAACAAAGAAAGGTAGCTGCAGTCCCCATCATATCAGTCTCAGCACACGCCAAAATACATAGGAAACTGCACAGAAAGTGAACACAGGCATTTGTTCCCTGTCATACGATATCATAATTCAAGCAATCGGAATATCGAAACACGATCAAAACGGATGAAATGCACAGCTCACGGTGTGCACAGAGCACTTAACTCAGTAGCTCCTGCATCAACCAGGATGTGTTAACAATGTTATGATAAATCTCCAGGTATATTTATTATCTTTGTAATAGTTCTTCCTCTCATGCTGGATCATCCACTGGTCTACAATTTTCTAAAAATTGTTGCTTCAGAAATGAATATCAATATTTTTACCGATTGTGACATGCTGATTTCAAATCTGTAATATCAAATTTATCAACTGACTCTTGTTCCTGAGATATTAGCAAATTTACGGACAGGGGGTGGCCGAATCGATAACTGGTCGTAACAAACAAAACAACACAGACATTGATCATTGCTACAATCTATGCTCAGGGAGCCGCTATAGCTCAGTGGTTAGTGAACTGGACTACAAAGGACAAGGGGTAGGGTTCGATCCCAACCGACGGCTTCCGGGTTCACCCAGCCTTTAATGGGTACCGGATTTTTTTCTGGGAAAGTAAAGCGGCACGGGCGTAATACCGACAACATTACCCCAAAAATCATGTGCCGAAGGTCTGTAAAATTTATGGTCACTAACACCATATTCCCTATACGCCACTTGGCGTGTAAGGGGTATTTTACTTACTTTTACAATCTATGCTCACACGCATCTCCATATACTCTAAAATACATAATCAAAGATTAGTGAAGTAATATCTGAAGTGAATATCTCAGAAACATTTTCACGTTCAGGAAACCAAACTTATTTACCGTGAACTGTTTTCATGTTGGAAGGATTTTTGATCATTAACCATTGTAAGGCCACCATTAGTCTTGCTGATATATGCGATTGGATTTCAGTCTATAACACAAAGACCCTGAATCTGTGAAATTGCGCCGTCTGGGTTGGTTTAATGTTCTCTGTTGTGTAAATATACATCATAATCATCATCATCATCGTTGAGTGCCGTCTCCACATCGAAGGTTGGCTACGATGGAGCGCCATTCCATTCTGTCTTTTGCTTTGATGGTGCAGATTGTCATAGGTTGACTTGTCCATATTTTTATATTACTCGTCCATGTTAGTCTTGGTCTACCTCTGCCTCTTTTACCTTTTGTTTTCCCTTCCAATATTACTTTTATTAGGCTGGTGTGTCTTTTAACATGCCTCAAAAATTTCATTTGTCTTGTTCTAATTGTATTTAGTAGTTCTATTTTCATTTTTAAGTTGTTTTAAAACTTTATCGCTTGTTTTCTTTTCTTTCCATCCAATTTTACCTATTCTTCTATAGATCAACATTTCAAAGGCTTCAAATAACAGTGTATATATAATAGACCATACTTTTAGGCACACATACACCAAGGCAATTGTTATAATTCCTTTCGCATGCAACACCACAGACTGGTTTTTTTCCCTCACTCTTTAATTAGTTAAATTGCACTGTATTTCTATCTCATTGGATTCGGAATTATTCATAATTAGCCCATTTTTCATATCTTTTATGCTATGAATAATATACTAACATCACGACAAATAACACCAGGTCTAAAACTAAGAATGGCCAAATGTTACATTTTCTCAACATTCCTACGTGGTGCAGAAACATTGACATTAGACAAAGAAAACAGAACACTAGAAAATTGAAGCCTTTGAAATGTGGATTTATAGCAGAATATGGAGAATTGAATGGAAAGAAAAGAAAACAAACGAGGAAGTTTTAAAACGATTAAAAATTAGAAGAACTACTTAACACAATTCAATCAAGACAATATATTTTTCGGGCATGTTAAAAGACACATCAGCCTATTAAAAGTAATCTTGGAAGGAAAATACAAGGTAAACCAAGCAGAGGTAGGCCAAGACTAACAGGGACGAGTAACATCAAAAGAGGAAGTCAGCCCATGACAACCTGCACTATTAAAACAAGAAGCAGATCGGAATGGCGTTCCATGGTAGACAAACTTCGATGCGGAGACGGCACTCAATGATGATGATGAACCAGCCCACACTTCTGTAGGTTTGTTCCCACAGCCGTTGGTTTTCCCTGGTCTGTCAATAACTAAGTAGTTGTTTATAACGATATTTGTTTCAAATGAGAAATCAGATCTTCTCGATAAGCCAAGCGTTCCTATTGCTATTTTTAATACAACCACCTATAGAGGAAGTCCAGAGCGCAGAAGGAAAAGCACCCCATTAGTGTGACGTTTTAAACTTTGCGAGCAGGGTCTATTGTGGTTATATTTACGTCAGCCGTCTACAGATTTACTAATCTATAGCTGGCTGTGATATAGCTGACATAGATGTCACATGATATACGTCACGCTAGTGGAGTTTGTCCGGGGTTTCCCCTTCTGTGCTCGGGCCTATTTAAAGTAGGCTATATTTGCATCAAGTTCCTCTTTCTTCTAAGTAGAATGGAGGCCAGTATCATCACGTTCCTTATGCACTATTTTTATTACTCGACTTTCATTCCTATATGGAGTCTGTAAATTTGATTTTAATGTCAAGAGTTAAAGTTACTGTAGAATATTGGCAATGACCGCCCTCTTAATTTTAATAACCGTTAGTTTGTTAACATTATCACAAGCAGACATCGTTATTCTGTAAGAAAACAAGGTCACATAAAGGTTATAGAGAGACTCTAAGGCATTTCCGTGTTGTCCGTTGTCCAAAGATTCCCTAAAAGCTTCGACCGTACTTCTCGCACTTCCGTTCAGCCTGTGGTATCCTGGGATTTCACGTGATACAGAGTTGTCCAGATTGGCTGACCACTGTTACGTCATTTGGGAAATCTTGCCCAAGAGGTTGTGAATGTATGCGCCGTTGCGTTAAACACCAAAGAAGGGCGAGAAAAGTAATATTAGCAGGACTAGTTAGATTAGATTAGGCTGGAAATTTAACACTTGGAGACTCGGGCATTGATTGGCCGATCTGGGAGAAGGTAGAATATCATCGTTTCTTCATCGACATTTGCTATCAAGACTAATAGCAGTATCATAATCATTATCATGATTAACAATATCATCCCTCTATCATAATAACCTCGTTACTATATTTAATATTTTCATCGTTGTCATCTCCAGCAGCATCATCATTGCCATCATTATTATTCGTTTACAGGAAAGTCAACTCAAACATTGACAATTATGGCAATACCGTCAACGTTATTCAACCATCACCATCATCATTGGTTTCATCATCATGTCAGTGTTATCAGCATCCTCATAATAATTATAATGATCATCGTTTTACATGTTCATATTCATTATTATCAACAATCACGTCATCAATATCTTCGTCACTATTTCTATCAGTGCCATCATCATCGTCACCAAACACAAGTGTCTTCATCATCATCGTCACCAAACACAAGTGTCTTCATCATCATCGTCACCAAATACAAGTGTCTTCATCATCATCGTCACCAAACACAAGTGTCTTCATCATCATCGTCACCAAACGCAAGTGTCTTCATCATCATCGTCACCAAATACAAGTGTCTTCATCATCATCGTCACCAAACACAAGTGTCTTCATCATCATCGTCACCAAACACAAGTGTCTTCATCATCATCGTCACCAAACACAAGTGTCTTCATCATCATCGTCACCAAATGCAAGTGTCTTCATCATCATCGTCACCAAACACAAGTGTCTTCATCATCATCGTCACCAAACGCAAGTGTCTTCATCATCATCGTCACCAAATACAAGTGTCTTCATCATCATCGTCACCAAACACAAGTGTCTTCATCATCATCGTCACCAAACACAAGTGTCTTCATCATCATCGTCACCAAACACAAGTGTCTTCATCATCATCGTCACCTAACACAAGTGTCTTCATCATCATCGTCACCAAACACAAGTGTCTTCATCATCATCGTCACCAAACACAAGTGTCTTCATCATCATCGTCACCAAACACAAGTGTCTTCATCATCATCGTCACCAAACACAAGTGTCTTCATCATCATCGTCACCTAACACAAGTGTCTTCATCATCATCGTCACCAAACACAAGTGTCTTCATCATCATCGTCACCAAACACAAGTGTCTTCATCATCATCGTCACCAAACACAAGTGTCTTCATCATCATCGTCACCAAACACAAGTGTCTTCATCATCATCGTCACCAAACACAAGTGTCTTCATCATCATCGTCACCAAACACAAGTGTCTTCATCATCATCGTCACCAAACACAAGTGTCTTCATCATCATCGTCACCAAACACAAGTGTCTTCATCATCATCGTCACCTAACAGTTCCCTCTGTCAGCCGCGTTGTGAGATGACGATGTCAAATCCTATTTGCTGATTTATTTCAATGAAAGAAGTGAAATGACATATAAATAAATGTGCATTTAGCTCTAAACAGATGTGATCATCATAATAATCATCATCATCTGGCTGCATGTTTTTTTAGAACTTTGCATTCACCACATCGGGAGCCGCGATAGCTCAGTGGTTGTTGAACTGGACTACAACGGACAAGATGTAGGGTTAGATCCCAACCGACGGCTACCGAATTCACCCAGCCTTAAATGGGTACCGGATTTTTTTTAATGGGAAAGTAAAGCGTCACACATTATCGACCACATTACCCTAAAAATCATGTGCCTGTAAAATTTATGGTCACTAACACCATATTCCCTGTGCGCCACTTGGCGTGACGAGGGCTCTTTACTTACTTTTTTCACCACATCTCTTTTGAAAGAGTCTCTCCAGATCTCACACTTCTTCTGTTGTCATATTCAAGGTCTCTTTGAAACTTTGAAACCGATTTCCTCATGGCCTACCCCTGTCTCGTCGTCCAGGAACCATGCCTTCCATTGTTATTCTTACCAGCCGATTGTGTCTTTTTACAAATGTAGTCATTTGATATCGATTTGAAGAACTTGTACACATAAAGTGCTTTCTTTGATATTATTGTGCTTCTTTAAAAATGTGTTCAACTTCAATGTATGTGGACTTTTCATAAATATATGGTTGATCATTGAATAAAGTTAAATTATTTTAACAAGCTGTCATTTGTCATATGTTTGTTGAACTAGGCTCATGTAGAGTTAATCTACAAAAAAATTCATAAGGTTGCAGTTTGTTAAAATGTGATCAACTTCATTTAGGTTTTAGACTTTACATATTGTATCCATAATCTCTAACGTTACAGCTTCTTAATAAAGCAATGATTGTTTTAGTTTAGTGTACTAACGTCATACAGAACATATTATCTAAACAAAGCAATAAGTTATTTTTAGAACCCATGCATTTCCCAGAAAAATGGGGGTACGAGCTAGAGCTCAATGTCGTCACGACATTATCAACAACCCAGAGCTGATCAAGATCTCACGTCACCTCCAAAAGAGGCTTCCCGGTAGCAGTAATTGTCAAAATAGACTAGTAACAGACGAGTTGAGAATCATAGTGGTTTCCCCATTGATACAGTCCAGTGACACAGACGAGTTGAGAATCATAGTGGTTTCCTAATGATATAGTCCATTGATGCAGACAAGTTGAGAATCATAGTGGTTTCCCCATTGATACAGTCCAGTGACACAGACGAGTTGAGAATCATAGTGGTTTCCCCAATGATATAGTCCAGTGACACAGACGAGTTGAGAACCATAGTGGTTTCCTAATGATATAGTCCATTGATGCAGACAAGTTGAGAATCATAGTGGTTTCCCCAATGATATAGTCCAGTGACTGACACAGACGAGTTGAGAATCATAGTGGTTTCCCCAATGATATAGCCCAGTGACTGACACAGACGAGTTGAGAATCATAGTGGTTTCCCCAATGATATAGTCCAGTGACACAGACGAGTTGAGAATAATAGTGGTTTCCCCAATGATATAGTCCAGTGACACAGATGATCTATCATTTTGTACCTTTACTATCGGGGCAGGCTTCAGTTTCTCCATCAGAACTGGGAAATAAAGAAAGCCATTGCACTCAACCGCATCAGTTTCCCAGATTTAAGAGTAACGGCTCATGGCGATTCCGTGACGATGAACATCAACATTTCCACGATAACTTTAGAGCACTTGTTCCAACAATTTATCACTTGAAATCCTTTTCTGCTCATTAAAACTGCAGAACGTGTAGACTAACTTCTGTCAATGTTTTAACAATGTTTTTATTTCAGTGAAAACTTTAGGCTACATAAGACATTTTCTATTAATAGTTGGCCATATATTTGAACTTTAATCGTATTTCCTTTTGAAAGGAGATCTGAGTTTTCTGAAGAAAAAAATTGTTGCATTTGATGGGAAATCAAATTATGCTGGTCGATTGATGGGGCAAACATTGCTGTTAAAATATTCACAGAAGTTAACAAACACCATCAGACTGAAAATGAAATATGTTGGAAGGGACGACGGCGAATGCTGAGTTAGGGGCGTTAACTCATTAGGGGAGAGCAAGGGGAGATAAGATCGAGCGAATCAATTTAGAGGAAGAGGTATGTTTACATCACTCGGAAAAAAAATGACAAATAATCAACAACAGAAAAAAATATGGACCAAAGCAGGATCGAACCCTTACTCGGTGGCACAGCACTTTGCCACGAAAAGCCAAACGCTAGGGAACACTGCGATAAGAACGAACGAGACGCGTCCAAACACAAAAATGAAAGAAAGACTCATTAAGTCATGTGACATGTAGATGACATGGTGCTAGTAGCAATATTTATTTACAACCGTCACATTTCTTTGTAGTATGGTCAACATAACGTAAGTGCTACTCTTTTCTTTTTTTTTTTTTTTGTTAAACAATTCAATTTATTATAGTTGATAGTTATTATGTTAAATAATTCAATTTATTATAGTTTATAGTTATTATGTTAAATAATTCAATTCATTATAGTTTATAGTTATTATGTTAAATAATTCAATTTATTATAGTTTATAGTTATTATGTTAAATAATTCAATTTATTATAGTTTATAGTTATTATGTTAAATAATTCAATTTATTATAGCTTATAGTTATTATGTTAAATAATTCAATTTATTATAGCTTATAGTTATTATATTAAATAATTCAATTTATTATAGCTTATAGTTATTATGTTAAATAATTCAATTTATTATAGTTTATAGTTATTATGTTAAATAATTTCGGCACAAATTTAAGTTTGGGCTAATCTGAAAGATTTCACTTCCTAATCAGAAGTGACCAGGTTCGATTCCAGAAGTGACGTATTTTTTTCGGACCGACATGGCTCCGATGTTCATCATCATCATCATCATCATCATCATCATCATCATCATCATCATCATCACCATCATCATCATCAAGTACCGGGCCTGCTGACGAAGGTGATCATGTCTCTCCACAACTTTCGATCTCGACAGTTATTTATCATTTCTGTTGTAGACCTTCTGCCAAGCCATTCTCTTAAGCTGTCTGGTATTTTTTTCTCTTTGCTTCCCTCTATCTCGTCGTCCCTCAATTTTCCCAGTTGTTACAATATATTCCAGTTGTTCTCTTCTCATTACATGGCCAAAAAATGATGATTGTTTCTTCCTAATATTGGAAATTAGCTCTCCTTTTGCTTTGGCCTCTTTCATAACGTTTGTATTACTCTTCTTAGCTGTCCATGGTATTCTCAACATTCTTCTGTAATTGTGAATGCTCCGATGTTCACTTAGCCTCTAAAAATGGCTACCAAAGTTGAGTCCGGGGAATAACACTTAGAGTAGTTAGAGATACATTGATCGTCACAACCAGCTTCCTCCGTATTCTTCTGCTCGCAAGAGTTGCATTCTCCACTACTATCTATCTATCTATCTATCTATCTATCTATCTATCTATCTATCTATCTATCTATCTATCTATCTATCTATCTATCTATCTATCTATCTATCTATCTATCTATCTATCTATCTATCTATCTATCTATCTATCTATCTATTTGTCTGTCTGTCTGTCTGTCTGTCTGTCTGTCTGTCTGTCTGTCTGTCTGTCTGTCTGTCTGTCTGTCTGTCTGTCTGTCTGTCTGTCTGTCTGTCTGTCTGTCTGTCGCCTGAAGTATTGTCTATATCTGTAATGTCGTTTCCTGTATAAATGTTACTGTCTTTTGTAATTCTTGCAGTGGCCCATATAGTTTTGTCTGTAGTGTTATATCAATGGGCCAATGGATTTTCCTCAGTCTACTATATTCAGTGCAGTCTTGAAGTATCTCCACTACAATGAATGTAGCTATTGTGGCTGAGTAATGGAGAGCTGCTAAAGTCACTACTAATGCACCATTTGATTTTGTCTTTCCATATTTTATTCTGTTGTCCACGTTTTCTTCACTCATTCCCCGTACCAAGTAACACATAAGATGTATAATTCTCATTTGTCTGCGTGCACTCTCAGAAGTCAATCTTAATATGGTCAAAGTAAGTAACGGTCAGCTCAGGGTTGGCAAAATCAATCTACGGCCTGTCGGGATGAGACTAGCTATGGTCAAGACAGGGTGAATACTTAAAAAGTTCTTTTAATGATCTATTACAATGAATGTAGCAGATGTGGTTGAGTGATTCTTCAATACAATGAATGTAGCAGATTTGGTAGAGTAATTCTTCAATACAATGAATGTAGCAGGATGTGGTTAGTGATTCTTCAATACAATGAATGTAGCAGATGTGGTTGAGTGATTCTCCCATATATAGTGAATGTAGCTATCGTGGCTGAGCTATCCTCCCATATATAGTGAATGTAGCTATTGTGGCTGAGCGATCCTCCCATATATAGTGAATGTAGCTATTGTGGCTGAGTGATCCTCCCATATATAGTGAATGTAGCTATCGTGGCTGAGTGATCCTCCCATATATAGTGAATGTAGCTATTGTGGCTGAGCGATCCTCCCATATATAGTGAATGTAGCTATTGTGGCTGAGTGATCCTTCCATATATAGTGAATGTAGCTATTGTGGCTGAGTGATCCTCCCATATATAGTGAATGTAGCTATCGTGGCTGAGTGATCCTCCCATATATAGTGAATGTAGCTATTGTGGCTGAGTAACTATAATAGACTCGTTGATGACCTGAATGGTTTGCGTTCAATTTTCTTATTGAAAAATTCACTTTGTTCTCCAATTCTCTGAAAATAGGTACCGATTATTATTTTGTTTGAGACCCACGATAGCTCAGTGGTTAGTGAACTAGACTACTTAGGTCTATAGATCGAGTTCGATCATGACCAACGGTTTCCAGGTTCACCCAGCCTTAAATGGGTACTGTATTTTTTTCTGGGGATGAAATCGGCACTGGCGTAATACTGACCACATTACCCCAAAAATGCTATCCCGAATGTAAAAATTATGTTCAGTAACACCATATTCCCTATACCGCACGTGGCGTGACGGGGCACTTTAAGTTTGTTTTTACTTATTATTTCGTTTGTTTCCAATCAGGTCTTGTGATAGCGACAACTTTAAACAGAATTGTGCGATTTTGTGTTCACATTCTGTGCGGTTTCGCCGTATGTCTTTTGGCGTGTGCTGAGACTGCTATAATGGGGATTACATCTACCTTTATTTGTTTGGGAGATGAGATAGAATTCGGATGATTCCACGGGCACGGGCGGTTGAGCAATTATGGATTTTAATATGTTTGCAGTGATACCGAGGCCTTCCATAATCATAACCACGTGCGACTTGCTCATTGACAAATATAGACTCTGACATCATATCCGCCTTAAAGCATGTAGGGAACCCTTCATATAGTAAATATGCACAAAGAAACATCGTTTATATCAATATGAGTAACATATTTATTTACGTTCATTTATTGTATTTTATTTTGCAACCTAACATTGTTGCTTTCTTTCAAGCGATTGAAATGGTTGATGTTTGTGACGAATATAGAGTAGGGGTTATTATCGTGCTTACCTTGCGTTGTATGTAGAAAAGAGTGAACACCTATAATATGGTGTGATTGATCCTTTTAATCAATAAATTTCTCATTTAGAAGTTAATGTTTATGATCTTCATTCTAGACCAGTTAAAACAAAATAACGTTTGCTATTTTGATATTCGCCCAGTAGCACACAGAAAATGTGAAAAAAAAAAATTCTGCTTTGTCGCTCCATGAGGCGTATAGGAAATATGGTATTAACGTCCATATTTGGTAAATACCTTCGGCACATTATTTTTTGAGTAATGTGGGCAGTATTATGCCCGTGACTCTTTATTTTTCCCGAAAAAAATGCCAGTACACATTTAAGGATGGAAGAACTTATAGGTTGTCGATCAGGATCGAACCAGCTCGTGTCCTTAGTTCACTGACAACTGAGCTATCGCGGCTCCTATACAAAGGACAATTAAGTATATATGATTGGTTACTTTGAGGTTCTATTATAGTGCATCGGTAGAATGTGAAGTCTTGAAAAGAATGTGGAAGAAAATACCAAGACTGTAATTATTTCATATTCCTTGCATGAGAGAATGTAATTAGAATATATCAGGAAAACAAGAAATGTCCAAGAGACAGACTAGAGAACGTATACATAGTTACAAACAGAAAGGGGGACGGTGGGGGGGGGGAGAGAGATGTAGCTAGATAGGTTAGGTATTCAGACGATATCAAGAAATAAATACAAGAACTGTCATGCAGTTGTCTTTGGATGCTAGGAGAAAGGGATGTTAAGTAATGACAATCTAGAGAAGAAAGTGGATGTTAAGTAATGACAATCTAGAGAAGAAATGAATGTTAAGTAATGACAATCTAGAGAAGAAAGTGATGTTAAGTAATGACAATCTAGAGAAGAAAGTGGATGTTAAGTAATGACCATCTTGTGAAGAAAGAGATGTTAAGTAATGACAATCTAGAGAAGAAAGTGGATGTTAAGTAATGACAATCTAGAGAAGAAAGTGATGTTAAGTAATGACAATCTAGAGAAGAAAGTGGATGTTAAGTAATGAAAATCTAGAGAAGAAAGGGATGTTAGGTAATGACAATCTAGAGAAGAAATAGATGTTAAGTAATGACAATGTAGAGAAGAAAACGATGCTAAGTAATGACAATCTAGAGAAGAAATGGATGTTAAGTAATGACAATCTAGAGAAGACGTGATGTTAAATAATGACAATCTAGAGAAGAAATGGATGTTAAGTAATGACAATCTAGAAAAGAAAGGCAAATATCCCTCACAGATAGACATAAAAATGTAAAAGTATCGTATATATTATATAACATATCATATATGTGATATATATATATATATATATATATATATATATATATATTATCGTATATGTAATATCGTATATGTAATATCGTATATATATAATAATATCGTATATGTAAGATCGTATATATAATGATATCATGTGGGGTCGTTGTAAAGCTGGACGAAACATAGAAAAATAAACATAACATTGTATGAAACAGCTCTACTAAGATGGAAATAGGAAAACAGTACAAAATTATGAACGTTTCGCCCACAGACTTTCGTCAGTATTTTAAACAGGACAACAAAGATGTATGTAACCGCGCTGTATTTGTTGTCTTGTTGTACTGTGACCGATATGTTTATTATTTTGTACTGTCTTCCTTTTAGTAAAGATGCTACATACAAATGCATGTATATATTTTCACAAATATAAATCAACAGTTTGAGCCATACTTTGGACACCTTGAAATGGACTACCCAAACCATTCAAAATGCAGGACATTTGTTTTTCACTACAAAACAGCACAAAGCGTGTATTTTATTGACTGGGGTCAAGGCATAGAAGAAATGCATCAAAATGGGAAGCTGCGTCATAGCTGACTTACATATACGTGTATGTGTTGTTTATTATCGAAAGCCTATTGAGCCACAACATCAATCGACTTTGTGTTGTCCATTACTTTCGCAGAGCTGTACACCTTTTTTTCTATTTATTGTTTCTCATTTCTACAGTCCTCTGACTGCTTTGTGCATAAGTAGCCAAGAAAATAAAGAAAATGGGGAAGGAGGGAAAACAGTTAGAGATCAACAACTATAGCAATTTAAAAAAAAAACGTATTAGGATATTAATATTATGAAGCAAACAAAAAAAGATAACAATTTTTACTTTAGAACTTCTAAACTGCCATCAAACTCACTTCAGACACCAGGCGTATAAATTTATTGGAAGATCTCAAAAGCTTGGCTGGCCATTACAGCACGTCTTTCCGGAGAGTGACAAGCAATCAAAACATGTCGACGAAATTAATTCTGCCCGCGGGTCAAGAGCATCGATCGTTCCTTATGTGCCCCTACCTCTCTCCCTGTCCCTCGGCAGCCGTCTTAAATCAGGGTACAGCGACTCTCTCCTTCTTTAGCAGGTCTTGAAGACGTCTCATCGCCAGGAGATTAACACTGCTACATGCTGGGATGTCCCGACCATGTGCTGGTGTTTAGTCTTCTAATCGTCAATTAGATGTAAATGCTTGCTTGCGTTCGCCCGATGACTATAGGAGTGTACCTCTTCATCATCAACCCTTAAAAGGACGTTAAGTGGGTGTGTCTGCGTTGTGTTGTGGTTTGCAGTATAACTGTGATATTTGCGCCTTTCGGCCCAACACATCCGACTTCAGTACGACATTTTTGAATACCGGGTTGTCTTCCCTGTTCAATCCCTAATCGCTTGGCCAGACTGGACAGGTTAGTCTGTTACTAGAGGCACCGCGGAGAGGTGGAGCAGGGTCTGGATGGTTTTGGTTCACCGAATCCTGGCGCAAGCCATCAGCTGTGGGTCGCTGACAACTTCCAGCTCTGGTGCTGTGAGGCGCGCCTTTGCCTCCAGATGTAACTATCTCATTTTTCTGAGAATCGCTTGGACTCTTTTTCAATGTATATCGTATTTATGTTTTTTCTATGTATATCGTATTTATGTTTTTTCTATGTATATCGTATTTATGTTTTTCTATGTATATCGTATTTATGTTTTTTCTATGTATTTTGTATTGATGTTTTACTATGTATTTTAAAAAGATCCACACTCCACTCTAAGAACTTTGATGCAGGTGGGTGGGGGGAAAGTAGAGAGTCAGGCCTAGTAGAACGGGAATTAACAAAACATTGAGACAGAGATGCACGCTAGGAGCTAATTTGGAATATTGTATTTTCTTGCTTCTTACATTTTTTTACATCTTACATTTTCTTACATCTTGCGTTTCTTACATTCTTCCAGGACAGTGTACGTAGTCATAAGTTATGTTAAGTCCTAGTTCATTGTGAGTCTCTCAGACTCATTTAGGGAGTTAATGCCCACTGTAATTGTCTCTCTTCTCATGGGTGATTATCTAGTTACTTTGTTCCCATTACACGGTCGATATATATCCAACTTCTCTTCTTGACTATAGAATAAACTGTTGGTTGCATAACTATTTCTCTTATTCTGCATTTGGCCTGACTTAATTGTGTACAAAGACTCATCATTAGACACATTTTTTTTCGTAATAATAATACAACAATATGTAATTTAATAAACTCATTAGAAACAGAAGATTAGTTAGTTTCATTTGGCATTCGATCATGAGTTAGTAAATAGAAAAATGAAGACCCACAAGAACACTTAAACAGACTTAACAGCACAGGCACTCAATACAACGCGGCAATCAATATCAGTAGGACAGAAGTGATGGATATGCGAAAGAAAAACAGAATAACAACATACCGATAAACGGTAGATATTTAAAATAGGGACCTGACAAATAAATGCAGTGCTGCGGTAAAGCTGGTAGCAAGAAGCCAGTAGCGGAAAACAACGTAGACTCCTACAAGATATGGTGACAGCTTTACAAAAAAGGAACACAGCAAAATACTGACGTTTCATCCTACATGCTGCCTTTGTACAGAGAATAAGGACAACGATAGCAAACGATGAAGTACAGATAAATGTTATTACATCTAGGATGCGCAGTGCTGCGGTAAAGCCGGATATTTAAAATAGGTTGCAGAATTTAAATACATAGAAAGTCTAGAGGCACACACACGCAGCAGAAAATATGCAACAAAGTTTGTCAAATCATTGGACAGATGATCACTGTTGTCCAACGAAGAAATAACACTGGAGACAAAAAGAGCACTCTACAGCACAGTCTTCATCCCAACGTTGTGCTGTGCTACAAATGCCGGACCTAGATACTAGACTCAAGAACTATAAGAAAGAACCACTACATAAATGAAATGCTTTGAAAAGCCTAAGAGATAAGATCACAAGTGAAGAACTGAGAAAAAAAGGTAGGAATAATTCCGTCTTTCAATATATAAACAAATAACACAGAAAAAGGTTTGGCCACGTGATAAGATAGAAAGATCGACACAACCTAAACCCTTCAATAAACGCACCAAGAACAACCAGACTCAGGGCCGACCACAAAGTAAAATGTATTAATGAAATATTAGAAACACTAGGAAACATAACAGAAGGACACTCTAATAAAAGAGCAAAAGACCTCAAACTGTATCTACTCTTGCTGCTGAAAGGCAAATGAGGAAGTAGAAAATAAAATACAGTTATTGTGTCCTGTTTATTCTCTTTTTTCTTTTCTTTTCTTTTTTTTTTAATCGCACACAAATGCCTATTTAAGAATTGGTAATCATTTTCACTGAATATCCTAAGACTTGGTATCCTCTGAGAGAAAATAAACAACAAAAGAGCGAGCAAGGTGGAGAGATTTTTATGCAAAACTCTTCTGGGGGTATCTGCTAGTTGCTCTTTTCTTCTGTGGCGATGAGGGACAAACAGAAATAACCCTAAGACATTCTCTGCCGCACATTTCAACTAATTATTATTGTCCCTCTCTTGAGTTGTACCTTGTGTTGTAGCTCTATTATTCTATTTGATCTTTTAGTACTTTTTCATTGATTCTATTGAAAAAAATTCATTTGCTTTGTAGGCCATTAAAGCTTTGCCAAATGATATGTATCCCATTATGTGTTAATAACATGACAGATATGGCATTGAAATAAAACAATAAATATAAACACTAATAAAATAAGTTAAAGCAAGACACATCAATGAACTTAGAAGACACACAAGGAGGTGAGATTTCAGAATGGCTCAGGCAAAAGCAGCTTTCCAAAAAATGAGGAAGATACTATTCAATCCATTTTTGACAATAGAAACAAGAAAAAGAGTTCTTAAATGTTACGTAGAGCCAGTCTTAACATATGGATGCGAAACATGTACAATAGGACAACAAACAAGAAAATCACTGGACTCTGTAGAAATGTGGTTTAACATAAGAATATTGAGAGTACCATGGACAGCTAAGAAGAGTAATGAAGATGTTACGAGAGAGGTCAAAGCAAAAAGATAGATAATTTCCAATATTAGGAAGAAACAATCATCATTTTTTGGCCATGTAATGAGAAGATAACAACTGGAATATCTTGTAACAACTGGAAAAATTGAGGGACGAAGAGATAGAGGGAAACAAAGAGAAAAAAATAACAGACAGCTTAAAGAGAATAGCTTGGCAGAAGGTCAACAACAGAAATGATAAATAGCTGCCGAGATCGAACGTTGTGGAGAGACATGATCACCTACGCCAGCAGGCCCTGTACTTGATGATGGTGATGATGATGTTAGTGTTGTTTATAAACATTTCAAAAGAAAAAAAAGTCGCTTTTGCTAATTTCGTCCAATTTCTGAGATTTATCTGATTAATCGACGAACAAGAGACTAAAGACAACATATCCGGTGCGGTCGCTCCGTGGTGCACATGTTAGGGTAATTCATCATTGAAATAAAAAGACTCTTGACTTGATAAGTGATTGAAGAATGACAGGTTTTTACTCATTCGTGCACCCCTCCCCTGTTTAAAAAAAAGTGTATATAATAATACAGTGGAATACCTTTTATTCTTAGAGTTGTGTTCCTTGACAATAGTTGAATGTCATAAACAATGGTGACTTCTATGTACAAACGAAATTTATCCCCAAATAAGCGACTTTTCGTTATCATCCGTGCTATGTTGATGAACGTATGTCAATCATCTACATTAATGCTTTTAGATGAGATAGCACGAGAATTGAATTTTTCAGAAACAAAAAAGTACGATACTCTGACATTATTACTGTAGGAGCATCGATGGCTGAGTGGTTAGTGTGCTCGCTTCCTGAACAGAAGGGTCAGAGTTTAATTCCCAGAAGTGACGGATTTTTTTTTAGACCGACACAACTCCGGGATTTACCCAGCCTCTAAAAATGAGTACCAGAAATTTGTTTGGGAAATTAAAGGCGGCCTAGCGTGGTGCCGACCACATCACCTAAAAATGTGTCGTGGTCATTGAAAAAATATGGTCATTAACATTATATTCCTCATATTCCTAGAACACATATATAATATATATATATATCTTCTTCTTCTTCTTTCCTCATCTGCCTTTCAGCGTCGAGGGGAGATATAATTTGCGGTCTTCTGCTCTTCTGCTCTCTGCTGCTATTATGTTTTCTAGTGCTTCTAATATTCCATTGATCCATCTTTTTCGTGGTCGACCCTTGGGTCTGGTGTTTTCACAACGTTTGTTGAAGGCTCGTTGTGTTCTGTTTTGATCTTTCTGCCTTGTCACGTGGCCAAACCATTTTATCTGTTGTTTCCTTATATATTCTATGGCGGGGGCTATTCCTAGCTTTTTTTTTCTCAGTTCTTCATTTCTGATCTTGTCTCTCAGACTGTTTCCTGTCATTCGTCTAACACATTTCATCTCTGTAGAGGTTATTTTCTTATTGTTCTTGCATCTAGGGTCCAGGACTGGCATTGGTAGCACAACGTTGGGATGAAGAGTGTATTGTATAGCGCTCGTTTTGCCTCCAGAGTTATTTCCTTGTTGGACAATAGTGGTGATAACTGTCCGATTATTTGACAAGCTTTGTTGCATCTTGATTCTATCTCTGCTGTTTGAGAATTATCGTTTGTCATTAATCTTCCTAGGTATTTGAATTCCTATACTTGTTTTAGTTGCCTGCCTTCTATAGTTATGTTGATGTTCTGTTTATTTTTGGCGACATTCATGACTTCTGTTTTGGTGATGTTGATTTTCATGCTGTATGTGCCTGTGCTGTTGAGTTTGTTTAAGTGTTCTTGTAGGTCTTCTATTGTTTCATGTATTAGTGCCTGATCGTCTGCAAATAAAAGTTCGTTGATCTCCTCTGTCTCTGATGGGTTGGCTAGCTTGCATATATAGTCCATGAATGTAATAAACAGTAGGGGGGATAGTACGCACCCCTGTCTTACATCTGATCTAACATCGAAGTGTTCTGTGTAGCCTGCTGCTGTTCTGACCCTGCAGCTGCTGTTGATGTAGAGAATTTTAATTAGGTCGGTTAGATGTTAACTTACTCCGTATGTTGTTAGTATCTCCCACAGTTGTTCTCTGTTTACTCTGTCGAATGTTTTTTCCTGATCAATGAAGGCTATGTATAAGTTATATATATATATATATATATATATATATATATATATATATATATATATATATATATATATATGACCACATTACCCCATAAATCATGTCTGTAATATTTATGGTCACTAACACCATATTCCCTCCCTATACGCCTTTAGCGTGACGGGGGCTCTTTACTTTTTTACTATATATATATAGGCAGGGAATGAACCTTCGCTTTACATGTTATTGTACCGAGTGGTCGAAAGGGTAACCAATATACTCTGATAATGTTATGGTCTTGGTTGCTCTTGGGCCGAAGACCGCACATATGACAACTCTCTAAATTTGACGATTCACTGCTAGGTTTTATGGGAGCCGCGATAGTTCAGTGGTTAATGAACTGGGCTACAAAGGACAAGGGGAAGGGTTAGATCCCAACCGACAGCTTCCGGGTTCACCCAACCTTAAAATGGGTACCGGATTTTTTTTCTGGGAAAGTAAAGCAGCACTGGCGTAATACCGACCACATTACCCCAAAAATCATGTGTTGAAGGTCTTTAAAATATAGGGTCACTAACACATTATTTCCCTATACGCCACTTGGCGTGACGGGTGTACTTTACCTTTTTTTTTTAACTGCTAGGTTTTGTTTTGTTTTTATGTCCATAGCTGAGCCCGCTATATTAATATATATTATTATTATTCTTGCATTCTTACTTTTTCTACCTTATCTTCTTTTGTCAGCCGGTGTCCACAGGAAGGCTTCATGCGGGAGTCTATTGGGGCATTAATAAATACAAATTAAAAGAAATAAGTTAATTGGTATTATTTGCTTAACGCAACAAAAATATTAATATTATTACGGGTATTACGCCTGTGCCACTTTACTTTCTCAGAAAAAAATTCGGTACCCATTAAAGGCTGGGTGAACCCGGAAGCCGTCGATCAGGATCGAACCTGACCTCTTGTCCTTTGCAGTCCAGTTCACTAACCACTGAGCTATCGCAGCTTCTACTGTATATGGGTACAGTTTGTTCTCACCTTATATTTTCTTAATTTAGTTAAAGTTATGCTTTCATAACATGTGTGTCGAGACTACATATACGTAACGTGTGAGCAGATGCCAGTAAACATTTCATAAGCTGACAGTTAACGTCAAATTCAGCGAAGCAGAGCTGACTATGATCATACTGCACTTCAAAAGAAAGATTTCGGGAACATCCAATTCAGTTTAGCGAAGTGAATAGTGACGAAAGAGGTAAACAAACCTGGGTTTTAAAAAATTGCTGTGACAATTTGACATTGTTGAATATGTCGGGACGAAAGGTTAAAATATTTCAGTTTCACTGAACATAACTACGAAACATAACAATAAAAAGTCATTTAATAACAAACAAAGAAGGGTAAAAAATGGTGTATTCTTGCAATATTTCTATATATAATATTTTTGGGACGGTAATAGAAGTCGTAGTAAGTAAAAAAAAGTAGAGTATCCCCGTCACGCCAAGTGGCGTATTGGGAATATGGTGTTAGTGACCATAAATTTTACAGACCTTCGGCACATGATTTTTGGGGTAATGAGGTCGGTATTATGCCCGTGCCGCTTTACTTTCCCAGAAAAAAAAAATCCGGTACCCATTAAAGGTTAGGTGAACCCGGAAGCCGTCGGTTGGGATCGAACCCTACCTCTTGTCCTTTGTAGTCCAGTTAACTAACCACTGAGCTATCGCGGCTCAGTAGAAGTCGTAGTTTTTCTTATATATGATATTATATCGTTATTATGCTTTTCATATATCAAATATGATCATATAAAATATAGTATAATGAAACATCGTGTAATAGTGCTGCCGTTGTCGGTGGTACTGAATCGACACTAGACGAATACAGTATACATAAAAAATGTGAACCATCGTTTGGTTGAGCAATGTCTCTTTGAAAGAGCCACCGGACACGATCTAAAGACGATCAACACTCGTTTTTTGTTGTCCCTCTTCGATTTGTGTGACTCTCGTGATTTTGCTTTGGTCTGGGGCGCTCTCCAACATTGTCGCGCAACCTGGCAATTCCCACGCCCAACCATTTCTTCGGGGTGAGTCCGTGACAAAACGGTGTGAATGGACCCGGGACCGGCCCTTTTCAGGGGTGCATTAAAATTGGCTAAAGTCGTGCTAGTAATCAATGCAATCTGATTCTCTCGTCGACAAGTTTCTACACAGGAGGCAAACGTACACCAGGCTGCTAATAGTAGCAAATCTCAAGCCTTATTTTTCTATTTACTTTCTCTCAATCTTTGCTCACTTTTCGATCTTTCTATTTTTCCTTTAACGTCGATGTTATTTTTTGCAATTTTAATGACATTCTCCTAGTGCATCTGTCATATATAGAGAAAGGGCTTATTTTATTGCTAAAACGTATGCATTTAATTAAATGATCTGAAATGAAGTGTGCGTGAAATGTTGGGGGAGGGAGTGTGAGTGGACAGATGGATGAAATAAGTGAGTGCGCGGTGAGTTGCTGAGTGAGTGGATAGGTGAGTGAGTGAGTTGAGTGAGTGAGTGTGTGAGTGAGTGAGTGAGTGAGTGAGTGAGTGAGTGAGTGAGTGAGTGAGTGAGTGAGTGAGTGAGTGAGTGTGTGTATCAGTGCGTGGGTAAGCTGGTGACCGTGCGCGTAAGCATGTGAGTGAGTGAGTGAGTGAGTGAGTGAGTGAGTGAGTGAGTGAGTGAGTGAGTGAGTGAGTGAGTGAGTGAGTGAGTGAGTGAGTGAGTGAGTGAGTGAGTGAGTGAGTGAGTGAGTGAGTGAGTGAGTGAGTGAGCAAGCAGGTGGGCTACCGAGCGAGCAAGTGAGTGAGTGAGTGAGTGAGTGAGTGAGTGAGTGAGTGAGTGAGTGAGTGAGTGAGTGAGTGAGTGAGTGAGTGAGTGAGTGAGTGAGTGAGTGAGTGAGTGAGTGAGTGAGCAGGTGGGTGACCGAGCGACCGAACGAGCAAGTGTTCAAGTGAGTGATTGAATGAGTGAGTGAGTGAGTGAGTGAGTGAGTGAGTGAGTGAGTGAGTGAGTGAGTGAGTGAGTGAGTGAGTGAGTGAGTGAGTGAGTGAGTGAGTGAGTGAGTGAGTGAGTGAGTGAGTGAGTGAGTGAGTAAAACGATTGTCAAAAAATAAAACTGGATAATGATTAGAGAACTGTCTAGAGAACTAGAGAAAGATTAGAGGTCTCTATCTGATCCTGACCTCATGTATCATCTTCCCTAACTCACATACCAACAGGATATTCTCCCCTTCTTTATTAACATTTGATGACGACATTTAAACTGTTTTGGCCATATGTAGAATTGCTATTTAAGCTTGTATTGTAGTGTCAATCTTCAACTTTACAGACTTTCTTTATCAGCCCACGTTGAACTTCCCTCGTTTTTTTCCGCCCCCGTTATCCTCAAAGTCCGGATATCATTGATGGCAACAACCAGCTTCTTCGATTCCTCTGTTTATGGCTGACCTTTGTGTGTGGATCAAGTCAAGGCTTCCTCATTTCTTGAAATTTGCTTCCCATCTCGCTTCTGGCCGCTCTATGTTGAACTAAGTCATCCTAAAGTCTTTAACACTAAAATCTTTGATTTTGTTTTGCAAGCGATTGCAACCTGGCCAAAAATAAATATTTGTTATATGCTTCATGTCCCTATTTACTTTTAATTAATCTGTTATTTTTTTTTAATTGGTTTCTGTTACCCTTCGAAAAATAAACTTCAAACATAAAAGTACATGAATATTTTTTTTTTTCAATATATAAATGAAAGGAATTTTCTTTGTTGCTTCCGTTCACGTAATACATGTACCACAATTTGAAAACCGCTTGTTCACTTTTCTATCACTCTGACAATCCAGCTGGGATATTATAAAAACTGTCACCATCTGTAATTGTTCCTGGTTTTCTTTGCTGAGAAAGAGAGTAATAAACATTATGATTGTATAGGAATATACATCTTTTAACATCTTGGAATGTCCTTATAATAACCTGCCAATTTCAATAATAAAATTGTTCAAAATAATCGTTCTCCTCTTCCCTTCGTTTGCAATTAAAATAGGGTTCACTGCGTTGAATGTAATGCTGGTTTACGTTATGTTGATTAGCTTCCCATGATTATACAAAAAAGTTACGACGGTGGTTTTCTGTTGCATTCTGTCGGTTTGTTTTCGGTTGACTTCGCTAGCCTTTGACTAAAAAAGTCGACTCACAAGGCAATGGGATATTTTACTTTAGGGTACCCTCTAGGTAAGTGAATTTAAATATCTGGGAATAATGTTAACCTGCGATGATAGATGTACAACAGAGGTGAGGTGCAGAATGGCTCAGGCAAAAGCAGCTTTCCAAACAAAAAATTAGAAGATACTGTGCAATCCATTTTTGACAATGGAAACAAGAGAAAGAGATTACATGCTATATAGAGTCAGTCTTAACATATGGGTGTGAATCATTGACAATAGGATTACAGACAAGAAAATCACTGGAGGCTGTAGAAATATGGTTTTACAGAAGAATGTTGCGTATACCATGGGCAGCTAAGAAGAGTAAAGAAAACGTTCTGAAAGAGACCAAAGCAAAGAGGGAGCTAATTTCAAATATTATGAAGAAACAATCATCAATTTTTTTCTATGTAATGAGAAGGGAACAGCTGGAATATATTGTTACAACTGGGAAAGCTGAGGGACGAAGAGATAGAGGGAAGCAAAGAGAAAAAATGCCAGACAGCTTAAGAGAATGGATTGAGAAGAAGGTCAACAACAGAAATGATAAATAACTGCCGAGATCGAAAGTTGTGAAAAGACATGATCACCTACGTCAGCTAGCCCGGTACTTGATGATGATAATGTTGAGCTTCACTCCAGAGATCCGACTTCATCGTAATAATTGTCGAAACCGGATTTGCCTTTCAATTGAGATTATTCTTACTTATATTTAAAAGAATGCTCTATTTCTAGGACCTCCACTTGGCATTGGATTAAGGTTTCAGTTAGTTATGATTTGCTGCACTGGTGACAAAAATTATATATTAGCAGCTGACCGTTGTAAACTCATTTACTTTACTTTGAGCATAAACCTAATTACGTAAAGTATGTTACAATAAAGATTCGTCGATGCTCCCAAGGGAAAACATTGTACGTCTGTCTGTGAAGAAATAAATATTAAACAATTGTATTGTCTCACCAATTAATGGTTTATAAGCTGATATTACCTTTTGCTTGGAGCTAATAATAAACAAGCTGATATTACCTTTTGCTTGCAGCTAATGATATATAAGCTGATATTACCTTTTGCTTGCAGCTAATGATAAACAAGCTGATATTACTTTTGCTTGCAGCTAATGATATACAAGCTGGTATTACATTTTGCATCATTGTTAATTGCATACAAGCTGAGATTACCTATTACTTGCGCATCATCATCATCTTGTGTTGTCTCTGCTTTACAGTTAAAAGTAGAAAGAGTAGTCCAAAAGCTCGCTGCCCCAGCAAATTAAAATGAATACGCCTCTGAAATCGGAGGATGTCTGCCTGTATGGTGACGGAACAACTCAGTTGAGTGCTAATGGTTGCTTGGGTTTCTTTCTATCTATCTATCTATCTATCTATCTATCTATCTATCTATCTATCTATCTATCTATCTATCTATCTATCTATCTATCTATCTATCTATCTATCTATCTATCTATCTATCTATCTATCTATCTATCTATCAATCTATCTATCTATCTATCTATCTATCTATCTATCTATCTATCTATCTATCTATCTATCTATCTATCTATCTATATCTGTCTGTCTGTCTGTCTGTCTGTCTTTCTGTCTGTCTGTCTGTCTGTCTGTCTGTCTGTCTGTCTGTCTGTCTGTCTGTCTGTCTGTCTGTCTATCGTCCTTTCGAGCCGAAGACGGCACATAGGGAAAACAGAAACCTTACGTGCCAGAATGGCACATATTGCAGAGATCACTGCTTCCAAAACTTATAGCACTGTTTCCATAACAATACTATTTACAATGACAGCTTGTCAAGCCATCGATCAACCTCCTTAGTCGCCTCTTACGACGTGCCTGGAAGGTCACAGTGTCACTATTCTTTACTTCCCTCATAATGAGGCCCCGGTAACACACGGGAGTTTGGATTTACTGGGAACAAAAAAGTTTTTTACGCAAAATTAAGTCCCTCAAATATGTCACGTGACTACAATGTAGTGTTAACATATTCCTCTTCTTCTTCTTTCCTTCCTCATTTGCCTTTCAGCGTCGAGGGGAGATATAATTTGCGGTCTTTAACTTTTTAGTTCGCCTCTGCTGCTGTTACGTTTCCTAGTGCTTCTAGTATTCCGACGATCCATCTTTTTCGTGGTTGACCCTTGGGTCTGGTATTCTCGCAACGTTTATTGAGGGCTTGTTGTGTTATGTTTTGATCTTTCTGCCGTGTCACGTGGCCAAACCATTTTATCTGTTGTTTCTTTATATATACTATGGCGGGGGCTATTCCTAGCTTTTTTCTCAGTTCTTCATTTCTGATCTTATCTCTCAGACTGTTTCCTGTCATTCGTCTGACACATTTAATCTCTGTAGAGGTTATCTTTCTTATTGTTTCTGCATCTAGGGTCCAGGACTGGCATTGGTAGCACAACGTTGGGATGTTAACATATCATCATCAAGTACCGGGCCTACCGGCGTAGGTGATCATGTCTCTCCACAACTTTCGATCTCGACAGTTCTTTATCATTTCTGTTGTTTACCTTCTGCCAAGCCATTCTCTTAAGCTGTCTGTTATTTTTTTATCTTTGCTTCCCTCTATCTTTTCGTCCCTCAATTTTCCAGTTGTTACAATATATTCTAGTTGTTCTCTTCTCATTACATGGCCAAAAAATGATGATTGTTTCTTCCTAATATTGGAAATTAGCTCCTTTTTGCTTTGACCTCTCTCAGAACATCTTCATTACTCTTCTTAGCTATCCATGGTACTCTCAACATTCTTATGTAAAACCACATTTCTACAGACTCCATTGATTTTCTTGTCTGTTGTCCTATTGTCCATGATTCGCATCCATATGTTAAGACTGGCTCTACATAATTTTTAAGAACTCTTTTATTGTTTCTATTGTCAAAAATGGATTGCATAGTATCTTCCTCATTTTTTGGAAAGCTGCTTTTGCCTGAGCTATTCTGCATCTCACCTCTTTTGTACATCTTCCGTCTGAGGTTAACAAAGTTCCCAAATATTTAAATTCATTTACCTGTTTTAATATTGTTCCACTGGTCTTTTGTTTTGCACTGAGGTGATGTCTTTTTATTTGTTGTTACCATTACCTCTGTCTTTTTGCTATTAAGGCTGAGTCCTTTATTTTTGCTTTCTTTCACTATAATATCCAACATTTCTTGTAACTCATTTTCACTCTTAGCGATTAAGACTGTATCATCAGCATACCTTAGATTATTTATATTATGACCTCCAATTGTTATTCCAGGCATGTCCCTTATGGATCTTAAAATAATATCACTATAAATATTAAACAAATCTGGTGACAGCACACAGCCCTGTCTAACACCCTGTTTTATTTGTTGAAACATTCCCAGTTGGTTTCCAGTTCTTATGGTCGCTGTTTGTTGCCAGTACATGTTCTTTATTGTTTCTTCGATCTTTGCTGTCTACGTTTATGCTTTCTAAAATGTTGATTATTTCTTGGTGCTTTACTTTGTCAAATGCCTTGGTGTAATCTAAGAAACATAGGTATAGATCTGGTTTCACCTCTATGGCTCTTTCTACTAAAGATGATATGAATGGCATTGCTTGTTTCTTAACATATACTAAACGTAAATAAACAGCACAATCAATCGGAAAGGAAATGAGGTGAAGAAGATGAAATAAAGATAGTCCAAAGTGCTTTTAAAATAAACAAAAAAAACTATCTCCACATCTCTATCATGTTGCTGGGGTCTACAGGGAGAGCTTATAAGACCGGAGAATAAAGGCCGCTTGTCCAGTACACCTAGGAGATTTTCGGTTTTCGGGATCTGAGATATTATTTCACCCCCGACAAAAGGAAACATCTTAGGACTCTTTCATCATGATTCGAACCCGCGTTTTCTGGTATTGAGCACAACAGGTTATCTATACGGCCACCGGCAAAGTCCATAGAATTAAATGTCGTGAATATGCTGAGGAGCAAGTTTTTTTGTTTTTTTTGGAGGGGGTGGTGGTGGTGATTAAAAAGTAATAAAAGTAAGATCTTCTATAAACGTATAGCAGTGGTGGGGGTGGGAGGGGGGGGAGGGGGGAAGATGAATTACGATCGTCAATAAGCTAATAGTGGGGGAGGGGGGTGAATAAGAACTAAAGATTATTTGAAAAATTATCAGTAGTTGGAATGAGTAGGGGTGGGGGTATAAAAATGAAGAGTGTCCTTAAAGTTATCAGTAGTGGGGGCGGGGGGAGTAAGAAAAAAAGAGTGTCCATAAAGTTATCAGTAGGGGGGGGGGGGGGAGTAAGAAAAGAAGAGTGTCCATAAAGTTATCAGTAGTGGGAGCGGGGGAATAAGAAAAGAAGAGTGTTCATAAAGTTATCAGTAGTGGGAGCGGGGGAATAAGAAAAGAAGAGTGTTCATAAAGTTATCAGTAGTGGGAGCGGGGGAATAAGAAAAGAAGAGTGTTCATAAAGTTATCAGTGGTTTGGAATGGGAGGAATAAGAAAAGAAGAGTGTTCATAAAGTTATCAGTGGTTTGGAATGGGAGGATAAGAAAAGAAGAGTGTTCATAAAGTTCTCAGCGGTGAGGGCGGATGAGCAAGAAATAAATAACGTACATAAAGTTCTCAGTGGTTGGGGGTGGGAGAAATAAGAAAAGAAGAATGTTCATATAGTTATCAGCAGTGGGGGCGGATGAGCAAGAAATAAATAACGTACATAAAGTTCTCAGTAGAAAAAAAGAGGGTGGGGATAAAAATTGTCGATAAAGATATCAACAGTAAAAAAAATGTTGTGAGGAAGGAGGATTAGATATAGATTTCGCCGAATGAGCACTTTGGTAGATGACATACCGTATACTTTGTCGGTATCAACAGTTCTTATGGACAAGTTCTCAAGATTATCATAAATAACAATGGTGAAACGGTCATTGCTCTTGTTTGCTAACAGATTACTAAAATCCCAGCATGATAGACGAGGCTGCGATGCTCATCTAGAATCTGAATACGAATACCAGAGATTTGATGGAAATACAGGGGCCAAGGCTTGATACTGAGCTTGTAGGAAAATATTGTCACTTACACGATATTTTTTTTGTGGTACTCTTAATTAATCAACGGTATTTGGAGAACGAGATACACGCAGATCCATGAAGTAAAATTATTAACAGCTGTTGTGGAAAGGAACTCATGTTGATCTTAAAATTGTCAATATTAACCAGAAATAAAAAATCAATGTGTCTGATCTATGAATTAAAGGTAGGACACGTTCATTATATGTGCTTTTTTCCACAGATGAAACTGGCATTCTGTCAGGAGCAATTAAAAAAGGTTGGCAACACATGGCAGCAAAGAACGGTATAATATAATTAGTAGTGGTAATAGCCTCCGTCAGTCATAGTTGACTATGGATTTTTCAGCGCCTCTAGAAATGTTATTTTTTCTTTTCTTTTCTATCGTCGTGTATTCTCTTTCTCTAATAATATAATATAATTATAACCGTGTTTATTTGTTGTGTTTCCGATGAAGGCCTCATCATCATCATTGAGTGCCTTCTCCGCAACGAAGGTTGGCTACCATGGATCGCCATTCCACTCTGTTTCTTGCTTTGATGGTGCAGACTGTCATATATTGACTTATCCATCTTTTGATGTTACTCGTCCATGTTAGTCTTGGTGTGCCTCTTTTACCTTGTATTTTCCCTTCCAATATTACTTTTAGTAGGCTATTGTGTCTTTTAACATGCCCCAAAAATTTCATTTGTCTTGTCTTAATTGTATTTAATAGTTCTCTTTTTAGTTTCAGTTGTTTTAAAACTTCATCGGTTGTTTTCGTTTCTTTCCATCCAATTCTACCTATTCTTCTATAAATCCACATTTCAAAGGCTTCAATTTTCTGTTCTGTTTTCTTGTCTATTGTCCATGTTTCTGGCACCATACAGGAATATTGAGAAGATGTAACATTTTGCTATTCTTAGTTTCAGCCCTGCTGATATTTGTTTTGTTGTTAGTATATTTTTCATGGCATTAAATTACTTTTTGCCATACCTATTCTTTTGTTTATTTCAATTTTACATTTTCCATCATTGGTTATAGTTATAGTATGTCCAGGTAGTTGTAGCTCTGGACTGTCTCCAGATGTGTTCCCTCAACTGTGATATTTAATTGTAGGTCTTGAAAATTTTCTTTGTTTATGATCATAGTTTTAGTCTTTTTTGATATTCATATCTAGTCCATATTTTTTGCTTGTTATGTTTATCACATTTTTGCAACTGTTGTATGTCTTTAGAATTTTCTGCTAGTAGAACAGTTCTTCTTCTTCTTCTATCCTTCCTCCATTGCCGTTGGCGTCGAGGAGAGATACAATCTGCGATTCTTTGCTCTTCTGTTGGCCTCTTCTGGTGTTATCCCTCCTAGTGACTAGTATTTCCTTTATCCATCTCTTTCTCGGTCTTCCTCTTAATCTGGCGTTTGTTTATGGCTCTTTTAGTCATTGTTAGTTCTTTTTGTCATGTTATGTGGCCGAGATTTTTAAAGATGGCGGAGTGACTGTGCCGGTGTATATTTTGATTCAATGGAACACCAATATTTCAATTCTATACGGATTATGTGTCAAGTTTCCAATTCCAGAGAATGATATAATGATGTGATCTCAAATATCATTAAGCAGGATAGACATATAGAATTTTGTTTTTATAAGAGTATAATAACAGTTTGTGTGTGAAAACAATAAAAATGTAGAGAAACAACACGATTAGAAAACGGGTCACAGACAACACTGTGATCACAGTGCATGGGCAGCACTGGTAACATAAACAGCCCTTACTCTGCGACAGAACTATAATTAATATATATTATAGCACAGCGGCAGAGGACAACATCATACACACAACAGTGCTCAGAGCCAAAATAAAATAATGGAGTAGAACAGTATCATCAGCATATCTTAGGTTATGAAGGCCTTTGGCCGAATTATTATATTTTGTCCTGTTTTCCTATTAGTTTAGGTGCTCAATGTGTATGATTATTTTTTTTACCAATGAAGGCTTCGCATATTATGTATATTTATATATATATATATATATATATATATATATATATAGTAGCAATCTATTATTTTATACGCCTATTTCCTACTAGTTCTTTCAACTCACTGATAGTTTAATATTTTGAATATGAACGCTCGCAGCTAAAACCATCTGGCTAAAAACGGAAGTATCATGGCTGCTATCCAACAGAAGTGATGTGCTGAAACTCCCTGCGTTTTTCGAATAAGAACGTTTCGGAATTATGTTGTAAAATCTAACTTCCGATAATATTCTACTACTGGACTGCATGTAATTGCTTTCACTGTGATCATTTATGTTGTAAAGAAGTTATTTAACAACATTGACTATTCCTTGCATTTACCTCTGTTTTTTTTTTTTTATTAATTTTTTTAAAACTTTAAGTTTAGTTTAGACTAAAGTAAAAAGTTTAGACTTAGAATTTAAGTAATAATGCGAGTAGTAATTTAGACTATCACCTATCACTATTTAAGTCAAAAACTATAGCAGATAATAATTAGCAGCATATCATATACTAACAGTAGCATCAAATTAAAAAAAAAATGGTTAAAACTTAAAAACTAAGATTAGAATAGCAAAATATTATATTTTATATCTTCAACATTCATGTTATGGTGCAGAAACCTGGGCCATTGATTAGTAGAGACAAATGAAGAAAATGAGAAAACAACAGAAAATTGAAGCATTTGAATGAAATGTGGCTTTATAGAAGAATTGGTTGGAAAGAAAAGAAAACTGAAAACAATCAATTTATGATTATCAATGAATGAAGTCTACAACTTAAAACAACTAAACATGAAAATAACTGCTAAACACAATTCAAACTCAAACAAATGAGATTTTTGGGGCATATTAAAAGACACAGTATCAGTAGGAGTAGGCTACTAAAACTACTAAAAGTAATTTTGGAAGGGAAAATATAAGGTAAAAGAGGCAGACCAAGACTAACATGGATGAGTAACATGAAAAGATGGACAAGTCACTTAGTCAGCCTACGACAATCTGCACTATCAAAGCAAGAGACATAGTGCTCCATGGTAGCCAACTTTTGATGCGGAGACGGCACTCAATGATGATGACTTGAGAAATAGTAAAACAGTCATATGTAAACAACTGCAGTGACTTTATTAAATATTTTAATATGAAGACTTAAAACTTTACTTTTAAGTTAACCTAAGACTTGACTTAAATTGTGATTTAGTAAAAAATAAACTTACTCTCATTGAGTTACTCAGTCACTCACCAAATCAGGCAAATCTTAGCACTTAACGACTCTACTGACTACATTTCAGTCAGTGACACTGACACGATAATGACTTTTGTAGTGTATCTCATGTGTGACTGTGTGTTGGTGAAGACTGACATTCTACTATATAAATTTTCTTAATTTCTTATAACTACAAACTTACTACACATTTAACTTTTGGGACTCTGCAAAGTCCTGGCCTTTCTTATCTAATATTCTTAATCTTAGATGTAACCTTCCAGTTACTCTTCTCATCTATTTCTGTCTAGACCTCATCCCTCCTTTCATTATTTATTTTATAATTATATTTATTATTCATAGTTCTCTGCAGAGTCAGAATGGTCTTTTCCAGGCTAGATGATGAAATTTAAATTAGTGGCCAAACTATTTCATTTTACATTTCTGATTTCTACACAATAGTCAAAGACCACCATAAATACTGATGCCTTTTGCAGACTTTTCCATTCAAGATATAATCCAAGTAAGAGAGGGAGATGCCCAAAACCTTATTCATCATCATTGAATGCCATCTCCGCAACGAAGATTGGCTACCATGGAGCGCCATTCTGCTCTGTCTCTTGCTTTGATGGTGCAGGTTGTCATAGGCTGGTTTGTTCATTTTTTGATGTTACTCGTCCATGTTAGTCTTGGTCTGCCTCTGTCTCTTTTACCTTGTATTTTCCCCTCCAGGATTACTTTTAGTAGGCTGTTGTGTCTTTTAACATGGCCCAAAAATCGCATTTGTCTTGTTTGAATTGTGTTTAGTAGTTCTTTTTTCATTTTTAATTGTTTTAAGACTTCATCATTTGTTTTCTTTTCCTTCCATCCAATTCTAAATATTATTTTATATATCCACATTTCAAAGGCTTCAGTTCTCTGTTCTGTTTTCTTGTCTAATGCCCATGTTTCTGCACCATATAAAACCTTATTACATTATAAAAAATGGCACAGCAACTTTCGAGACAGTGCTGATGTCAAATTCAGAAGACAAAAAGGCGCAAGAGAAAGGAGACAAGGCCGGGTACCGCATGTACACCTTGCCCGTTCTGTGGATGGATCTGTCTGTCCAGAATTGGCAAATTCAGTCACGAGAAAAGATGTATTTTTCATGGCATTAAAATTACTTTTTGCCATACCTATTCTTTTGTTTATTTCAATTTTCCATCAATGGTTATAGTATGTCCAAGGTAGTTACTTAAATGGGTACAACATTTTTTTCTGGTAAAGCGGCACGGGCGTAGTACCGATCACATTACCCCAAAAATCATATGCCGAAGGTCTATAAAAATTATGGTCACTAACACCATATTCTCTATTTGCCACTCGGCATGACAGGGCACTTTACTTTACTTTTTACTTTGTTGAGTTAGAAAAGGTAAAGGTAGTAAGCATATTCCTTTGTACACCATCTTTCAAATACTAACATTTTTACATTACAGTAGAATGTGGTGCAGTATACCTTGTTATAGATCTCTATTCTTGACAAGCTTTTCAATCTCAGCAAAAAGATTGATGCCTGCTGGTTTTGCCTCTCTTGCCAGCATTCTTCTCAGTTATTCTGGAGGTTGGCCCTTTATCTTGTTTTTTTTCAATTTGTGTGCTGCATTGTTGTTCTCTGGTTTCCAATGCTAAGATAAAATTCAAAACTTCATTCTTCTGTGACATGTTATTGGACATTTTTTTTTTACCTTTAATTGTACATAAAAAATGTACAAAGTTGTGAAGTGAAATCCTTTATAAAAAAAAAGCAAAAACTGAAAATAAATGAGGAAGAACTACTTGAAAAATATATGAGAGAGTTACATTTTGAAAATAATTGGTAAATGTTTACACAAAACTAAGTAAATGAAAATGAAAATTATATTAAGTCTTCTTCAGTTTTGAAATAAAAGATTTCTTGATTTGATTTTTATATGCATCTTTGCAGGTTTTATGTTGATACCTACATTTTCAAGACAGCATGTCTGCAGACATTATTGAGGGATTTTTATGCCCAATATGCATGAAAGACCTTGGAACAGTAACTCAGCTGCAGGGACATTTCGAAGGGGAGCATTCCTCAGAGGACAAGGCTGTTTTTCAACAGTTGAAAGGTACATATTAAAATACACCTACCTATCGTGGAATCTAATTACCAATAATTATTTCAAAACTTTCTTTCTTCACCATTTTAAACATTCCACCTTCCTGCTAATATTCCTGTTTTAAAATAGTTGCTCCACTTCTTTATATAAATTTTAAGAATAGAAAGAACAAAGTCTGTCATGATAACATTGTGGCATACAGAGAATATGATGGTAAGGCCCCCACTCTTTTGTAAACCATTCATATATACTTTTGAGTAATGTCAATATTATGCCAGCTCCATCTTTCTTTTCTGGAAAAAAAATCTCCAGTACCCTGTTATGACCGGGTAAACTTAAAATCTGGTCAGTTGTGTGGGGTTAAACCCAATCTCTTGTCATCAGTAGCCACTGTTATACCCTGGTTGCACTATAATTGTAAATATAAAAAAAAAAACAGACAATTTGTGAATTTTTTTACCTTTAAGGAAACCCAGTTATTGAAGCTTTAGAATAACATTTTGAGGTGAAGCAATGAATGGGAGTACAATGTTATATCATTGAGTTTACCATATTCCTGTTGTATGATTTCTTCTAACATTATATTCTTTATTTAACAATACAACTTCTTTAATATAATACGGCTTGATATGTTCTGATTACAATGACATAATTACTCATGTTTCAGTTTGCAACTCTCATTTTAAAGGATAATTATCTTGTTCGGACAAGGAGTGTTGTCTAAACAAAAAAATGGAAATAAAGAGTTGAATTCTATGTGCAGATTTGAACAAAATCTTGGAGGGGGCTCGAGATAGTGTAACAACTGATAAACATGAAAGGGGTATCATCATCATCATCATCATCATGTACCCTGCCGGTTGGCGTAGGCGATCATGTCCCTCCACAATCTTCTATCTACAGTGCATGGTATCAGTTCTGTTGTTGACTGTTTTCCATGCCATGACACCAAGCTATCCAGTATTTTCTCTCTTTGTCGTCCGCGATCTCTCTTTCCTTTTATTTTGCCAGTTGTAACCAAGTATTCCAACTTTCCTCTTCTCATGATGTGCCCGAAAAATGTTGATTGCTTCTTTCTGATGTTTTTTAAGAGCTCCCTCTTTGTGTTGGCCTCTTTGAGAACTTTCTCATTGGTCTTTTTATCTGTCCAGGGAACTTTCAACATTCTTCTGAGAAATCCCATCTCTGTGGCCTCTAACCGTCTTTTCATTTGTTTGTCTACTGTCCATGATTCGCTTCCATAGGTCAGAATTGGTTCTATATAGCACCGGTGAACTCTCTTTCTCATTTTTATTGACATAGATTTGTTGCATAAGATATTTTTCATTTTCTGAAATGCTATTCTGGCCTGAGCTATTCTGCTTTTTATTTCTGTGGTGCATCTCCCATCTGATGTAATTATTGTGCCCAAGTATTTTAAACGTTGCACTTGTTTTAGATTTGTCTCGTTTATTTTTATGCTGCATGATGGTGGTGATTGTTTCTTTGATATAACCATTACTTCTGTTTTCTTACTATTCAGACTGAGACCTTTTTTGTTGCTTTCTTCTACTATTATGTCTATCATTTCTTGTAGTTCGTTCTCTGTCTCTGCTATTAAGACTGTGTCATCCACATATCGCAAATTATTTATGTTGTGACCGTTGACTTCAATTCCTTTTTTGTCTACTATTGATCTCATAATATATTCGCTATAAAGTGAAAACAAGTCCGGTGACAGAATATATAACCGGTATATTAACCCTTAATTATGATACATTTCTGTACCTCTTCCAGTTACAATACTGTAGTATAAATTACTACCTATCTTTATCTAAAAGCTCTAAAAATAGCAATTTTTCTGAACTTTTGACACACTGCTGTGTGTTCACACTAGGCAAAATACAGAGACTTGGAATTCCTGGTTCAGGTTGATTTATGACCTGAGTTTCACCTCATGGACCAGACATATTACAATGTCTATCGGTATGGTCACCATAAGTCTGTCAGTGTGTTTGGCTACCTCATAACATTATTCGCTGCATTTCCCGAGTCACAGAAGTGTTGTGTGATGTCTGCTGATGACAAGGCAATTTCCCTGGTCACAGCAAAACAAAACAACAAAAAAGGAAAATTTCTTTAAAATTTGAAATTGTTTTGCTGTTGTAAAAACGATTTATCTCACGGAACAAAAAAAAATTCCAACATCAATAGAAACACATCCAACACTCAGGGGTCACCAGAAGCAGTAATTAGAAAGGTACATGGAGGGGAATAATGTTTGACCACGTAAAATATCAAATTTTGACAAATTTGTCTTTGGACGCGGTAATTTTTACGACTGTATCATAATCTAGGGTTAAGGATTGATAAATTATTTTTTTAAGTGTTTAGTAAATAGTAAAGTCAAGAGATTACAAAATTCTGAAGATAATTTCAGCGATAAACTGACTGCATGATACTAAAACAGATTTAATATGATAAAATACTGAACTTGATAGATTTACATAATTATGAAGGCTGATAAACTAACAAAAACAGAGCTTAGTAATATGAAACTGGGAACTTGAAACATTGCCGACATCATATAGTTTGGTCTTTTTATAATCATAATGGCAGTATAGTGAATAGATAGATTTATTGCTTGCTTTGTCAACATCTTGTACCCTGCTGTTTAGAAATGAGTGAGCTTTATGTATTCAGTAAGAATTAAAAGAAGACTAGGCAGACTGAAAAAGTGGTGGGAAGACAACATCAGAGAATGGACAGGGTTAAGCTTCTTCACATCTCAGAAAGCAGCTCTTAATCTTGATTGGAGGAAAGCTGTGAAAACATCAAGAGTGCCCCAATGACAGCCAAAGTTTTGTGACTGATAAAGATGAAAAACATCTTATGCAACAAATCTATGTCAATGGAAGTGAGAGAGTTCATCGGTGCTATATAGAGCCAATTCTGACCTGTGGAAGGGATTCATAGACAGTAAACAAACAAATGGAAAAAAATGATTAGAGGCCACAGAGATGGGATTTCTCAGAAGAATGTTGAAAGTTCCCTGGACAGCTAAAAAGACCAATGAAGAAATTCTCAAAGAGACAAACACAAAAAGGGAGCTCCTAAGAAACATCAGAAAGAAATAATCAAAACTTTTCGGGTACATCATGAAAAGAGAAAAGTTGGAATACTTGGTTACAACTGGCAAAATACAGGGAAAGAGAGATCACGGACGACAAAGAGAGAAAATACTCAATAGTTTGGTGTCATGGCATGGAAAACAGTCAACAACATAACTGATACGATGCACAGTAGATAGAAGATTGTGGAAGGACATGATCGCCTACGCTAACCAGTATGGCACATGATGATGATGAAAGATGAAAAATAATTTATATTTCCTTGCATAACAATGAAATAACTGAATACTTTCAAAATGTCTGAATCTGTATTAAAAAAAAAATATCTCAAGAAAGTACCAACTGCTGAGAGCATCATTTTAGTTTCCAACTTTATATTTTTATGACCACACCTATTATTTTCACTAATGTACTTAATGATGTTTTATATATATATATATTACCAGGCTTTTTTGATAAGGCAAAGAAGAGAATACTTGGTGATAAGGCTGAGACAGAATTAATTCAAGCTGGAGAAACATCAAGGAGAGAGGAGTGTAGTGGACAGTCTGGGTTCGATCCTACATGGTGGGAGGATCAAGAGATCGGTACATTTGTGTTAATGTAACATGTCGTGTCATATGTCATGCCAGGTAGCATGAGTTATCTTGTCTTCACTTGTGCTATCAATATATGTAATGAAGAGCAGCAGTTTTCTATTCTGGGCCAGGTAGGTTAAACTGGTCATTGTTAGCCTCTATCAGTGTAGGATTTATGAGCTGTTATTTTCATGTTGTCCATAGTTCAACTGAAGTTGTTCAGATTTTGTGAGTTTTATTAATATGATAAAAGTGGAAGGAAAAAAACTAAATATATAACTGTGTCTAATAAAACAGGTCAATTCAAGAGCCACACAGACAGTTTCAAGTTTATCCGAGATGCTAGAGTCAACCTTTTTGTTGTGGAGACTAACAAGCTGTTAATTCGACTGGACAAACTTTTGAGCCCAGAAGCCCCAACTGACCAGAAGAAAAGAAAAGGTTCATGACTTTTGCTTTTAAGTTATCAGAGAAATATTTTAAATATACTGTTCCCTGACAGTTGTAATGCATTTTCTTTAGCTAGATTGCTGCTCATTAACAAATTTAACACTTAATTGCAATACCAATCTGTGATTGACATGTTAATAAGATCATAGTAAAAATTACTACCACTTAAATGTAACATCAGGTGCTCTAAGAATAGTAATTTCTCTGAACTCTTGACACATAGCCAGGTGTTCACACTAGGCAAGATATGGAGATTCCGATTTCCTGGCCCAGGTTGATTTATGACCTAAGTTTGACCTCATGGACCAGGCGTGTTACAATGTTTATTGTTATGGTTGCCATAAGCCCATCAGTATGTTCGGCTCATAACTTTATATCAAATAACTTTATTTGTTGCATTTCCCAAATTACAAAGGGTTCTTTTGATGTCAACGACAACTAAAAAAATTTCCCTGGTCAGATATCAACTAATTTTATTGTGTCACGATTTAATTCTTAATTTTGTTAACATTTAAAACAAGTAATTTATTTTAAAAGAAATAAAATATATCAAATGAGAAACGTATTTTAATGTTACATATAAATAAATTCTGGTCAATATGGTGGATAGGTGGCAAGGACCATTCAGGCTCAGTCAGAAAAGTGTTTTAGCAGTTTCCTCATATTCCAAATTCAGCCTGCTGCTGGAGGTACATGAGTTTAGTGCTCTGTGCACACCATGAGCTACATTTTTCATTTGGATCATGTTTCCATATTCTGATTGCTTATGATGAACGGTGATATCGTATGACAAAGGACAGTTCAGCTGCGTTCACTTTCGGTGCCGCTTGGCCTTATGTCTTTTGGGTGTGCTGTAGCTGCTATGATGAGGACAGCAGCTGCCTTTCTTTGTTTGGATCCTTCAATTAGATGAGTTCTAATTGGATGATTCCATCCACTGGCACAGGCGGTTGAGCGATTATGTATTTTAATTCATTTGTCCTGAGACTGGGGCCTTCTAAAGAAATATAAATTGTTAATTTTAAATGTATATGTAATCTAAGAGATATATTTTGCTAACATTCATTAAATTGAAATGGCCAATAATTTCCCTCTCAGCATTTGAGAAATCGGTAGTGAGATGGGTACCTGACAATGAAGTTCCAAATTGCCTGAATTGCTTTTGTTCATTTGGGCTGCTGACTCGGAGGCATCACTGCAGGCTGTGTGGTGGAATCATGTGCTCCAAATGCTCAGAGTTTATGTCCTTGTCATATGCACGTGAGTTGTTTCTTTTAAGGAGTGTGTGTGTGTGTGTTTTATTAACTGAAAAGAGATTGTTGCAAAAATTTCTGGTTTTAAAATGTAAAAGAAGGTGTGGCAAAAAATAATGTTATATGAAGGTGAAGTAATGAGGATAAATTTCTGTGAAAGGAATTGATTGTCTACGCTACAAGACTCACAATACATGATAGCAACTCTACTCATTCACTGTCTGTTTTGTAATGTCTTTGTAAGAAGTTCAGTTCTTTTGAAATTATTAACCCTTTCATTACTGTGCTTTTTTCATTCGTGTATTCCTAAAACAAGGGGGAAAACTTTGCATAAATAATATATTAATTTTTAAACATTAATTTAAAATGCTATATTTTACATAACATCCAAACTTGAGAGTACAAAGGAAAAATTGAGCTACAGGTTAAATTCGCATGATTGTCAAGCATGATGAATTTAGATGTGTTGGGCCTAAAGATGCTAATTTTGTGGCTTTGTCATAGATTAGAGGATACAACACATCCACATCCACTGAACAGATGAATAGTAAGAAGAAGAAGATTATATCTGACGTAAGAAAAAGCAGAGCTATTAAAATTCTTTTGTTGTGTTTGAAGCAAATTAAACAAAAAATGCAAATTTATATTGGTCATGGACTCACCACAGGTCATTTCATTACTTTGACTATATCCTCTATTTCTTAATCAGATAGGGCCACAATATCTATACAAATATCAGTGGGTTACCTTTTCAGAAGTGAACAAGTCCATGAATTTAGAAGGATTTGATAATAATTATTGTTAATCAGTGAACAGTTTTGAAATGTGTCTTCTCATTATCTTGAAAACGCTTTCCCTTCCCAGTATCACTCAGTCCATTGCGCTCCCGTGTCCTCAGTTTTCCGATATGCGCTATCTCCGTCTGCTGCAAAATTTCTAAATGATTTTTCTGTATGTCTTTCTCAAAGTTTTACCATACCTAATTATGCTACCTATTAGGTTATATATCCACTTCCAAAAAGTATAAATAACCATGTGTTGGAGGAATACCATTAGATTTATAAATGTTACCTCAGTTTGTACATATTTCTGTTTGTTTATATTCTGTTCTTCTGACTTCCAATTGAAAAGGGTAAAATCCTACTTCCCCATGGATTATGTAAAAGACTACAATAGCTGTGAAATATAGGTAAACTTAATTTCAATAAGAAATAGTATGTTTACATTATTCTTCCATTGTTTTGTGATCGAGGTGGTTGTCAATTTTTGAACCTTCATTTCCCTCTTTCTTCAAATTTTATAATCATACCAAAATTATTTTATATCAATCAAATATTATTTCCATTTTGTGCTATCTTTAATTTGATATATGATATGATATGCTTTATTTAAAAACTTAATTTTTTTTTTTTGGTGACATCAGTTTTCAGAAATCTGAATCAGCAAAATAATCAACAAGAGAAAGAGTTAATAAACCTTTGGGCTGGTATTGAAGCCACTTTTCTATTCATGTTTCTATACTGTTATATGTTGTGATATATCACACACCTTTTTTCGTGGAATGTTTATATTATTATTTTTTTTTTTTAATAGCAGCAAATGTTTTTCACAGAAAAATTGGTGAACCCTGCCCATAGTTTTAGTGGTGAGGGCTTTCTAAAACGAACCAACAGTAACACAAGTCTGAATTCCTTGATCACTGCTGATGGAGAACCAGTCATGAGGGTGTGCAAAATGTGTCGTAAATTACTCGAGAGACGAGATAGTATGACGGAGCTGCGGAACACTAAGCCTCCAATTGTGCAGATTTATGATGTAAGTTAATCACTTGTGAGTTTGTTGATTCTTTCCTTGTAGAATACTCTTCAGTCAGCTCTGCTGTTCAAAATAAAAAAAATAGGTACCTGACTTGCAATTGGTAGTAGAATGTGACCTGCAATTGGTAGTAGAATGGCAGCGAAGAAGTATACTATCCCCTCTCGTTCCATATTTTACTCTTTTGTTTGTTAGGGGTGAAATAAAAATTCTGAGTCTCACACGTCGTGGCGACTGCTTTAACCAAGCGGCCTTTATCCCTCTGGTTCTATCATGAGCCCCTGACATACACCAGCAATGGTAATATGTGTTGTAAAGAAGAAGATAGTTTCTTTACCAGCTTAATATTTCTAGCAAAGTTCTGAGGGAATGAATTTTGCATGAATATCACTTTTTTCACTTTGGTTGTCATGTGGTCAGGTGCTCAAGGCTAAATGAGAGATCTCTGCTTGAATAGGCATCTCAGCTCAGATGTTCAATAGACTTTGAAAGATTTGGAGTTCAACTAGTCTCCATCTCAGCACCAAGCTTAGAATTTTAAAGTCAAATATACAATCCATACTCTTATATGCAAGCAGAAACGTGGAGGATGAACCATACGATAAAAAGCCGACTTAAAGGATTTGAAGGTCGCTATCTTAAGATTTTAAACATCCATTGAGATCAACACAAACAAAGTAGTTGCCAGAAGATAAGGCATTAGCAACACCAATCAAGAAGTGAAAAGAAGATGTTGAAAATGGCTAGGACATGCTTTACAAATGGAATGAACGAACTAGCATTATCTTGGACACCATCTGGCAAACAAAGGAGAGGCAGCCCATTGGGGACATGGCGACGAACCATACATGAAGTGAGAGAGGCTGGTAAGTCCTGGCGAGAGTTGTCCCTGCTTGCTCCAGACTGGATTGGGTCAAGATCTCTTGCGAGTACCCTATGCTGCAACTGGAATTCAGAGGATCAAGAAGGCAGCCCCAAACTGACCACTTCTGTCTGTAAACAAATTAACGTTGATGCCTGTAAGTTTGTTGTAAAGAAGAAACCCGTGATAGAAAAATAATTAATTGTTAAAATATTAGTTCACCAGATTTAGAGTGTTTGGTTGATACAATTGTTTGTGTTTCTAGAAAATGAAAATGTGTATACAAGAAGCTGAACACATCCTCCCAGATTATATGCCAATGGTGGAGTCTCTGTGGTAAGAGTTTTTACAAATATTTTTATTTGATCATTTGTAAGAGTATACAGTGCTCTAATTACATGACTGCCAAAATATTAAGGTTGACATTGAAAATAAGTGGACCTTCATTTAATTATGTCATACTTGGAAATCATTTGTAGACAGAAAGTTAAACATTTTATCTGGCCATCTATAAGAGTGAACCCATGCGCTGACGTGGCCTGAAAGGGGAGTAAAGAATAGTGGCGCTGTTCCCTACCAGGCATGTTTGTAAGAGGCAACTAAGGAGGTTTGGGCATGGGACTGGCTATCCTGTACTGAAAAAAAATAAGCAGAAAAAACTTCACAAACATAGGCAAGTCAAATAAAAGAGTAAAATTAAATCCACCATCCAGGAAGATGATGGGGAAGACATGAAATGATCTTAAAAGAATGGCTTGGAAAGTGTTTGTTGAAGACCTATGCTCCACAGGGAGCTGAAAGGTAGAAGAGAGATCTAAACGAGTGGAGTTTTACCACCTATCATTTATTTCATTATATTCATGAAATAAGTTTAGTTGAAGTCAGGATGTCCCAGAGCAAGTATTCTGGGAAAGAGAAGTGGCATGAACACAATACAATACTGACCACATGGAGAAGTGGCATGAACACAATACAATACTGACCACATGGAGAAGTGGCATGAACACAATACATTACTGACCACATAGAAAAGTGGCATGAGCACAATACAATATTGACCACATCACTCCAAAAATCATGTGCTGAAGGCCTATAAAAAATTATGAGCACTAATACCATATTCCCTATGTGGCGTGATGGGGCTCTTTTCTTTTTCTTTTAGTACCATACATTAGCCTCCATTATCAAAGTTTTTGTTTTTGGGAAAGACATAATGATCCTGTTGAGACAAATGGAAATGTGACACAAGTCATCGATAAACAATATGAGAATACTTGATCAAAGGTCCAGCTATGGATATGATGGGAATATTGGAGATACCATGAAATATAACTGAAGAGGCCAAAACAGAGCAGACACAAAGTTATCTTTGAATGCTGAAAGGCTATTGAGGAATGAAAAAAATAAGATATCTGTAATGTATGATGTAATAATTTTTGTAACCACTATTTTGTATGAGGCATATACAAACAATAGGGAGTCGCGATAGCTCAGTGGTTAGTGAACTGGACTTCAAAGGACAAGAGGTAGGATTCGATCCCAACTGACAGCTTCCGGGGAAAGTGAAGCGGCACGGGCGTAATACCAACCACATTACCCCAAAAATCATGTGCAGAAGGTCTGTAAAATATATGGTCACTAACACCATATTCCCTATACGCCACTTGGCGTGACGGGGGTACTTTACTTTTTTTTTTATATACAAACAATATTGTGTGAAGTAGCTATCACCTTAGCTATGATTGTTGTGAAAGTATGTGTATGGTTTTTTTACATTCATCATTTACTTATTTGGGATCAAGATTCTCAGAGTAGTGATATCTATCTATTGACCTTTTGAGCCATAGTCAGCCCATAGGGCATAGACCCAGATACCCTTTCTCTTATCTAAATTTTTATTCTAGCAGTTTTCAATCCTTCTAAAGATATTTTGCCAAATTTCGCCATTTGTCTCTGTTCTGTGCAAGCAACTCTATCTCATTGAAGGAGCCGATTCCTGCTGCTCTTGCCTCTCTGATCAATGTTCTTCTCAATGTCTCTCTGGGTCAGCCTCTTTTCCTCTTACCTGTTGTTTCCCACATGAGGGCTTGCTTTGTTATTCGGTTATTATCTCTGAACAGATGAGTGACATCTGCTGCCTGTAAAATAAGTCTTTATAAAATAACAATGAATTGTCTCCAATCACATTGTGATCTCACTCACTGCTGTTTGTTTTCATCTCAAAGTAGCATTTTAGCCTTAATGAATGAGAAAATCCTGAGACTAGTACATTCTTCTCATTCTTAAAATTGATATTTTATGGAAGTGGTTTCAATTTGTGATACTGCATACAAAAAGCTACATTCTTAGCTAAAGTAACTATCTATGTTTGAACAATATTTTAGTAGTTAATGCTTCTAACAAACAAACAAACAAAAAATCAAAGATAGGCAAACCTCAGAGTTCCTTCCTGGAAAAAACACAAGTGATCAAATCAACTAAATGTATAATTAACAAACAGCTGTGACTATACTTATAACTAAAAACTGCTCCAATGGCATGGATTAATGCTTTAGACACAGAGGTTTGAAGCTTACATTTATGTAGATGTGCTTTAGATATCTAATTGTAACACTAGCCCTTATCTATCCCAGCCAGGGGGAGACAGTCTACAACTACATGCAAGCTCAGATCCTGAGAACAAAGCTGGTCAAGCTGTATGAGGTCATTGATCAATTAAGGTAAGCACACCCATTCTCTTTTATCAGAGGCGTAGTCAATTTGAATTTGTGAAGGCAAGTACATTTTAATGTCTTCACATTTGAATTAATCTATCTCAATTTTTACATCAAAAGACAGGTGTAAGTTTTATAACTATTGTCACATTAAACAGCAGAGCAGTTTAGTTTCAGAATAGTTCTGTAAATTGTTTCTGATTTAGATAGATTGACTAGAAGAATTAAGAGCTATTGGCTATTATCAGACTGAAAAATTTGTTATGGAATTATTTTAAACTTTAGGCGTATTATTTTGCTTATAAAATAAAAAAGAAAGCAATACAGAAGAGGCCAATTTCAAACAAAAATAAAATAAATATGTTGATCATTGCATTTTTTATTCTTCCAAGGAGGTATTGTACATTGCTGGTAAGATAGTTTTTTCTGAAAATAAAAATAAGTATGTAATTTGTTAAGAGCAGTAATTTGTGTACAACTTATGGCTTTTTTTCTTTCTTTACCAGTAAAAAAATAATGATTCTCAATATGAACTCAGACCAGCCATGTAATGCTAAACAAGTACACATTCAGAAGTCAATACGTTTGTATGCATCCAACTTCATGCAGGACAACCTCATGGGGCTTCAGGTGTGTTGAATAACACTTTTCACACCTTAACACACCTGTTAATGTGTCATATCCCTTTTTTCAGTTTTTTAAAAGAGTAAATTTTATAACTAAAACATAATTGTCAAAAGTTGTTAGATCATTTATTGTGCTAGAATTTGATTACAGTTTTCTATGTTATGTTCTTTTCTGTGGTTCTTAGGGGGATAGGCATAAATGTGAGTAGCTGTGGTTATTGAGTTATTTGTGGATCATCATCATTGCACTCCAAACATGTCCATAGGTGCTCAGATCCCTCCTCAGCACAAAATAGTTCACGGTTAACACTGGAGTCAAACAGGGATATTTACAATCTCCCTGCTGTTCATCACAGTTATGGACATCATAAGTAAAACTGTCCACCAAATTGATACAGATGACATAAACTCACTCTTCATAGATGTCCACGTATTAATTCACGAAAATATAGAACACCTGCATAAATACCTGAACAAATTAGACAGCACAGACTGGTGAACTTGAGGTAAGACATGAGCTTCCTCTAGACAGGAAGGTTCAGGGTTCAATTCCCACCTTAGGCGGTGGAAATTTTTTAGAAATTGTATCCATGGTTCCTTCTTGACTTTTCCCTGGTCTCTGTGTAGTGAGATTTCAAGTCTAGCCCTCTTAGATTGCAGTGAAAAAACAGTTGGTCCTGGTTGCATTCTGCACTTGTTAAAGAACCCTTGGCTGTTGGAAATTGTAAACAATAGACCACTGCTAGGGCAAAATTGATAGGGAAAATACTCTACCAAAAATGTTAAAATTCTTGACAATAAAAAAGTGAGAGTACCCTTGAAGTCAGAGAATATCAGGCTGTATGGAAGGGTTACATGATGTTCACGCAAAATTTAATCCATCAAGACATCTTGGCATGAAAATTAAAATTAATGAAACTTAAGTAATGGATAGCTCCAGGGGAAGACAACATCAGCATAAAGATAGGCAACAAACAACTAAAGCATGTAGACAAATTCAAATACCTAGGCAATCCTGTGAAACATTACAGCAAGCACAAGGAAAATATAGACTCTTGATATAGTAAAGCATGTCACATCTATTAGCCAAATGGCCACCATTATGTATGAACAAAGAAATCACAATAGAAGTTAAAAGAGCTCTCTTCAATACAATCATCGTCCCCTTGTTGTGCTGCTAATGCAAAACTTGGATGGTAAATTCTAGAATAATCAAAAAAGATAAATACCACAGGAATGTCTTCTTCATAGCATTCACCCTTGAAGTGGGTGATTGTGTCACTAGTTTACGGCAAAGCAGCAATATCTGTACCTTTCAGCTCAACACATCTGTCTTCAGCATGGGTAGATTTTTGTTTAACAATTTTTCCCCGGATGGTGGCTATTTAGACTTTAAACTGCCAAGAATTATTTAACGTGCGTGAGCATACATCTCCTGTTTTTCGCCATTTTCCTAGAGGGCTAGCCATCAAATTTCTCTACCCAGAGACTATGGGAGGGTAAAGCAACAAAAATAACCATGGATTCGGTTTTTGACAAATTTCCACCGCATGTGGTGGGGATCAAACTCTTGACCTTCCTATCCAGAGGACGTCTTACTCCTAGACTACCAAGCACCCCCTCCACAGAAATTAAATGTGTCAGACGTTAGAAGGCAGCCAGCATGATAGACAAAATTATAAATGAAGAACTAAGAAGACACAAACCACCCATGAAGTAGAATATGTAAAAAAAACATGATTTTACTACATAACAAGACAGAAACAACTGTGCAGTCCATGCATCTGTCAACAAATGCTGCGAAAAGAACAGGCTGAGAGATTGACCTAAAAAATAAATAAATATTGCATTAGAAACACACGGAAATGCAACAGGAGGTCTAAAGAAAAAGAAAGTGCAAAAGATTTTCTTGCCACTGAAATGCAAATGAAAAAGTAAAACTCTCAACTGTTAAACATTTTAGGCAAATGTGTCTTGTTAATAGTATTTTCATGTCCTACATCATCTCTTTAATTGGGTGTCTAGCATGATAAGGCTTTAATTAGGAGCAACTATTATTTGAACTTGATTACATTAGTTCACATACTTTCAGGACCAATAATTGAATCCAAACCAAAAATAATAATCCCAGGGATTAAGAAAGTTCATGTATATAACCCATCTGTTCTCTTATTGATTGTATAGTAGTGATGTTTTAGTTGAACTTCTCGTCTTTTTTATTCCTTTAATGCTTGATTTGCCTCCCCAGACCCAACTGCCAATATTATTTACTAAAAGTGTGCCCAATATCATAAACATTGAAAACTTACAACTATTGTTGATTCTGTTTTCAAAAGACACTTGATTTTTGTTTCTCCCTTAGGCACTTCCAACTGAGGAAGAGCACAACAAACTCCGCCAAACTAGGGCTGCTGAGATACAGAGAAAAATAGCAGCAGAGAGACAGGCTGCTATGGAAGCTCAAGAAAAGGAACGTCAAGAAAGAGAGAGATTAGATAAAGATCTTGCAAAAGAGGCAGGACCACATTCAGACGTAGCTTTTAAATCAGGAAACAAGCAAACAACATCAGAAACTCAGCAGAAAAAACTCCTTGGAATGAAAGTTCCTGTAAATTCAGCTCCAAAAGTTATCAACAGAAGTAACTCAGATGCTGGTGCAGGTGGTGGCTGGAAGCCAATAGAAGAGGCTGTAAATGTTAGTAAAGCCACTGATCCCATGCTGCAACAGATAGAGATAATAAAGAGCTACATTCATCAGGCCAAGCAGGCACATCGAATGGATGAGGTCATTATGCTTGAGCAGAATTTGCGAGACTTGCAGGCCGAATATTTGCGGCAAAAACAGCTGCAGAAGAATCAGCCATTTAGTTAACTTTATCAGTATTTGTTATGATTTTCATTAAAGCATTCCTTCCCAGTTACTGTCATCAATTTAGCAGTTCACACATTATTGAGGCAACACATCAGTTTCATTATTGTCAAATATTACTATAAAGCTGTGAAGCATAAGATTGTTACATAAAAGTTGTGATAAAATATTGTTTGAATATACAAGAATTATAGAATATATATACAGTGATATATTTATACACACACAAGGATCATACATAAAGATATCTTCCTTGGGCATGATTTAGCAACAAGAAAGCTTTGGAAAACCAGACTGAAAAGTGAGAAGAGTGGTGGTGAAGTACTTGCATAAAATGAATACCAGTGCATGGTCTTTAATCACTTCAAAGTGCTAATGAGCTAAAGTGTGGGATGCCTTCAATGATAATACCTTATAGGTATTTTGTCAGTTTCATCACCAATATAGGTGTGCCTAACATACAGGATTCCAGCAGCAAGATCCTGGTTACTTCACATATTAAATGAACTGGCAGGCTTATTTCAAAGGCCCTTGTAATCAAAGATAGAGCTTGGCAAGAGAGGAATGTTGACATATCTGAGTGGTCATTTATTGGAGAATGACATGGTTATAGATAAGGGTGCTTCAGGAGACTTCAAGAATCAAGTCAAGCTAAGTACAAAAAGGATTAGGCTGCTGTGAAAAGAAATTATGTGTAACCATCATGCTACAGAAAATGTTAGTAAATCATCTTCATAACATTTGTTAGAAGGGACTAAGCAACTATTGGTCAATGATAAGTTCTGATTGTCCAGTCCTTTTAGTCAGTGACCATTAGGTCACATCACAATTTATTGCTAAGATAAAGGAGGAAGTTGAGATTACACTGAGCAGTTAAGTAACTAGTGGCTGTAAGAAACTTTTCACAAAAATAGTAGGTACGTTATTTTTGGGGACACTCGATTATAGAAAAGTCAACAACAGAAATGATAGATAATACTAGGAACACTTTAAGTTTGTGGATTTTCTACTTAACAATATTTGTATGTGCCGCTGTTTTAATTCTTTTCCTGCTGCTTTTCTCAGTGTTTGTTCCCCTATGGGGGTTCCAGCTGTGAGCATATTAGCTATATTGCTAGAATTATTTCTCTGCTCTATTCGTTTTCTTAATGTCTGTTCTCCAGTGTGCGTTCCACTTGCATACACACTAGCTATATTGCTAGAATTCTTTCTCTGCTCTACTCATTTTCTGTTTTCTTAATGTCTGTTCTCCAATGTGGGTTCCATTTACATACACTCTAGCTATATTGCTAGAATTCTTTCTCTGCTTTACTAATTTTCTTAATGTCTGTTCTCCAATGTGGGTTCCAATTGCACACACTAGTATATTGCTAGAATTCTTTCTTTGCTCTTCTCTTTTTCTTAGTGTCTGTTCTCCAATGTGGGTTCCAATTGCATGCATACTAGTATATTGCTAGAATTCTTTCTTTGCTCTTCTCTTTTTCTTAGTGTCTGTTCTCCAATGTGGGTTCCAATTGCATACACACTAGTATATTGCTAGAATTCTTTCTTTGCTCTTCTCTTTTTCTTAGTGTCTGTTCTCCAATGTGGGTTCCAATTGCATGCATACTAGTATATTGCTAGAATTCTTTCTTTGCTCTTCTCTTTTTCTTAGTGTCTGTTCTCCAATGTGGGTTCCAATTGCATACACACTAGTATATTGCTAGAATTCTTTCTTTGCTCTTCTCTTTTTCTTAGTGTCTGTTCTCCAATGTGGGTTCCAATTGCATGCATACTAGTATATTGCTAGAATTCTTTCTTTGCTCTTCTCTTTTTCTTAGTGTCTGTTCTCCAATGTGGGTTCCAATTGCATGCACACTAGTATATTGCTAGAATTCTTTCTTTGCTCTTCTCTTTTTCTTAATGTCTGTTCTCCAATGTGGGTTGCACTTGCATACACACTAGCTATATTGCTAGAATTCTTTCTTTTTTTGCTGTTTTTGCCTAATACCTGTTCTTTCATGTGGGTTCTGGATGTGTATATGCAGAGTTATATTGCTTGATCTGCAGAACTGTCACAAGTTGCTTCATGCTGAGTCAATAACCCTATAGTTTTGACATAGTTCTCCATTCCTAGATATTGAAGGAGTAGATCTCTAAATATTGGGTATTCTTGAAGTAAGTATCCTGGCATATGCTTCTGTCCAACATGGACATTCATTGGCATAGTATTTTCTATTTCTTTACAGGTATCTCATTAATCTACATTTTTCTGCTCACGGTTAACATATGGTTGTATGCTGCTGCCTATTGTATCATACCATTTTTTTTATTTCTGATTGCTACTAGCACATAAAAGATTACACCAAAGGATATTTGCTCACAAGATGCAAGATAAATAGCAACCAAACTTATTAGACTCTACATTTCATTGTATAAATATTGAGCAGTCTTGACTATTCTGGTAGTAATTTTGTTTGATCTGGAGATTTATCATCAGGATAAGACTTACAGTCTGTCTTCAGTTGAGTGGACAATCAACATGTTTTTTAACATTTTTATTCTACTGCAGTCTTACATTATTTAACATCCATACATATTTTTATGTAAATGGCTAAAGCAAGTTTTTATTTTGTAGTTTGTCTTAATCTCTAGTTTTCTGCAACTTTACATTACTTAATGTTCATCCCTATTCTGGGTAGACAGCACACCCCCCTGAGATTTGCATCCACCACATACCTGTACGTGTCCAATTGTCCTGATATTACTTGGTGACACTGATAACACTCCCTTTTCAGCAGACCAGTGTTGTATTTTGCCTGGATTATCCTCTCTAGACTGAATGATTTCCCAATGGTGGCTGCAAGCAACAGTTTCATCTGGTTCCTCAGACGTTTTCTTCCTCATGACCATAGATTAAACAATATATGTTAGGGGTGCTCCTTGCTGTTATTAACTGACTACTTCACAGCTGATGCACAAGAAAGCTGAAGATCATTCCACAACTCATCACCTATAAATGAGCATAGCTGTTATTGTCCCGTGCCCCCCCCCCCCCCCCCCCCCAATTCTATTTTTGGATGAATTAAAAACAGAAGGAATAGGTTTTTTGCTGTGTATTGATGAATAATTTATACGTTTTTAGCTTCAACAAACCAGTCATTTGATGTCCACACTGTTTCAAAGTGGTATAAAAGCACTGTTTTCATGTCATGTAATTCTAAGTGTATCATTCAGCAACCATGTCTGTGATATCTAAATACTTATCAAAATCACATACTGAACAGATCAATTCACTCCTGCTGACCCCAGAAATTATGTTTTTACCAGTATACCCAACTTTGATGATAGCATTTATTTTCAACCACCTGGTGTGTATGTTTAAGGGCAGTGTGGTCCAACTTTTATTGCCAAAGGGCCAGACAATACACATACTGTAAGGGAGCAGGAGACATCCATTGTATATATTTTGTTATTGTGGCAGATAGAAATACATGCCATAATACTTAGAGAAGCAGTTAAAAGAATCTTTGGTCATCTGAGGTAGCCCAAATTCACATGAAGGTGAAAATGATGTTGCTGGACAGATTTACAGAATGATTTTCCTGGTGAAATCATTATCAGGTACCGGCCATGCTGGCTTAGATGATCATAGTCTCTTCACAACTTTTGATCTCGACAGTTATTTATCAATTTTGTTATTGACCTTTTGCCAAGCCATTCACTTAAGCTGTCTGGTATCTTTTCTCTTTGCTTCCCTCTGTCTCTTCATCCCTCAATTTTTCCAGTTATAATATATTCCAACTGTTCCCTTCTTATTACATAGTCCAGAAAAATCTTTCAAATCTCTAGTGAAAATTATTATCTCTTGTTATATTCCCTGAAGTAGGAGCCATACTTTTACCAAAAGCAGCCAATTTTGTACTGCCATCTAATGAGAAATATAGAACCTGCAGAAAAGATTGGCTTATACCCACAATTGTAAAGTTATGTTATTAGTTGATCATTTATTAATGAAAGCCATGGGTAAGACCAGGACCCCTTGCTTTCGGGTGTAATATATGCTTGAATATTTTTTTCATTCATTATGCAGTCAGATTTTTTTAAAATTTCTTGTGTGCTCGCAAGTTCAGCTTGAAATAATTGACAAGTATATTTTGAAATGTTAACCAATTTATTACACTAATATTTTATTAGAATGTTCCAAGAAAGCACTCCTTGCGATGTTTTACCACTAAGCACTCACAGCAGTATGTGTTTGCTTTGATTTGATATTAGTTTAAGAATTTGTTTTAGTGGTTCCGAACACTTTTGGATAGGCGGCCGAACATATCGCGGTCAAAACGTGCGTGCTAAGATGCCGATTCAATTTTCGTACTTTACCGTTAGTGATTCATCACTTTACAAAATGACAAATATGTTATCGATGGCTTTTATTTAAATGATTTTGAATTATTTTAATAATTTTTATTGCATCTAACCAACGTGATACCCACTTCTGCTGTGCAGAATTCAGATACTTGTTGAATTAATTGTGCAGATTTGGCTGTTAACTACAACAGAGTACTAATTATCCTCACTGTCTTTTTTAAGAGCATAAGACAAGGAGAAGTTTCAGATGAATGCAGAAGAAAATGGTAACTATGGGTTCTGGGGTGATTGTGCTTAACAACTACACTGCTGTTAACTATTTCTTTTACTTTGGTGATATGTTGCTTAATCAAATTACATTTCAGTCTGTCTGTATTTGGACTTTAAATGTGACCTTCACAAATGTTGAATTGTGGATAATACAATTTGTCATGAATCTGGACTTTTTATTTATTCACTAAAATAAAGTAATTGCTGGTACATTATTATTGTGTTTTGAACATGATGCTAATATTTTTTTCCCTAAATTGTTAGTGTTTTCATGTTCTTTATCGGGAATTCACAATAGTTTATTCTCTTAATGAAATTATAATTCTGTAATATAAATCACTGAAAGATCAAAATAATTTCATCATATTTTCTATGTATATTGTATGGTCTTATTGCAAAAGTTTAGACCTTATATTTTGGTAAAGATTGATAAAAATTATTTGACAGTTTGATATTCTCATTTATGTGTGGTGTATACCTTTATTTTGTAGTACTAGTTTAATGTGCTTTCAAGTTTCTTAGTAGTCTCAAGAGGAGTTCATGAGGTATAGATAGCTAGTTTTGATAACGTACCTGGTAAATGCACTTGAAGGTGTTATATAAACTAGTATTAGAATAATAAAGTTAATGATTGTTAGATGCAATTGTCTTTCAAGCTTTACAATATTAGACTAATTTGCTGTTGCAGAATGAAAGAGAGCCTTTATGTATTGTTTTATGTGTGTGTATTTGTGTATGTATATATATATATAATATGTGTTTGTGTATATATTTTGCTTTTGCTAGTCATGTTCTAGTATCCAGAATTCAAATTTAGTTATCCCTTCATTTGAAATATTCTATATCTATCTAAAGTGTCAGGCAGTCTGTTTGTAGCATTTGTTCACAGATTGCAATATATATGTAAGGTCTTTTGGGTCATATGCACATTTCAGAGTATCATAAAGAGTATTTCTGATTTCAAGATATCAGATACTTTTTATTGTAAATAATGTTATGTTAACAACTACAGCCAGCTCATGTGTGTTTACATCTGCTGCTATGTTAATACATAGGATGCCGCGATAGCTCAGGGGTTAGTGAACTGGACTACAAAGCACAAGGGGTGGTTTCCATCCCAACTGATGGCTTCCTGGTTCACTCTGTTGTGGTGATGCCTGTAATGCATAGATGCTCTCACTCTATTACACACCCAGCCTTAAATGGGTACCAGATTTTTTCTTGGAAAGTAAAGCGGCACGGGCGTAATACTGACCACATTACCCCAAAAACCATGTGCTGAAGGTCTGTAAAATTTATGGTCACTAACACCATATTCCCTATATGCCACTTGGTGTGACAGGGCTCTTTACTTACTTTTATGTTAATACATACAGGACAAAGCAAATAGAGGAGAATAATGTAGAGCTTGCTACAGACTCAGAGTAAGATGGACTGACAACCTCAAGGAACTTCTACAACAGCATCATGTGACAATGGTTGAAGCTGCCTGAAAAGTAGCTACAAGCAACTTTGTATTTCCCCCAAAACCCAAAGGTTATAAGGAGGAAGTGAATAAGAAGAAAATTTAGCCAACAACAGATTGAGAAGCATTCTGTGCCTGAAATAATTTAGGGATTGCTGCTTTGTAAGGGTAAAAAACTAAATGTTCCCTCCAATCCTTGCAGGTATGGTGAATATAGTGTTAGTCTAGTGGGTGAATATAGTGTTAGTCTAGTGACCATATTTTTCTATGACCACTGCATGTTTTTGGCTGATGTGGTCAGTATTGTGCCAAGCCACCTTTATTTCCAAGAAAACACCTGTGTACCCACTTTAGCCACCACTTTTGGGGATCGATCCCATTCACTTCTGATTAGGAAGTTTATATATCCTAAGCACTCAGCCACTGAGTCAGTTGGTATTTAAAGTAATTATTTTTTGTTGTGGGAGAAAAAAAAAAGAGAAAAACAAGGTTAAGATTTAATGAGCTAAAAACAAAAAATATATATAAGATTTGTAAATGAAAACCTACACATGTATATACCACGAGCAAACTTTCAGTTGCAAATGTAATGCTGAAATCACATAGCTACTTAAGAAGATTTGTATTTTTTAAGCTCTCTGTATTATCTGGTGCAATAGCAATCATTTCATGCCAGTATTTATGATCACTTTTATATTACAGATGTATTTTGTAATTTAAAAAAATATGTTTTGATTATTTTGCTCTTGTCATTGCCCTATGTATTTTTATATATGTATTGCTTATAGCAATTTTTTACATTTCAATTTATTTAACATTAAGTTTGGAAGTCTGTGATTTTTAAAGCAACCTGTATTGTATTTTAACTCCTCTCTTCCCAGTAAACCACAAAATGCATTTTTATAGAGTGACATTTATTTATATTGTATGGGACAAAAATTATAAAGAGATCAAGTGTTAAGTAATTCTATATATTATTGAAATGTGCAATATTTTTATGTCAGCATCTAGTATTGGTGCATTTATTATCTTGTATTGTGTCAGAAGTATGATGTTCTGGTGTATGTTGTTTTAATGACAAAATACAAACTTAGATAAATTACAAAATTGGTTTTGATGTTGGTAATAAGAAAGTATGATAACGAAGAAACATGGCCAGATGCTGTGAAAGATATGTACCATAAATAGGGTGTACATTATTTTTATTCTAACAGGATTTGTAGATAGGTAATTAGAGTCCTTTTGGGTTTTTTAATTTGTGAATACATTTGTGGTTGTATGCTGGTTAGGAAAAAAAAATGGATACCTGGCCGTCAGGAGAACAGTGAGAAACATATGCTATCCTTACTTCCCGATTCTGTGGGATAGTAATTTAAAGTTAAATAGTAATTGAAATGAAATCCCACATTTCTACAGTATCACTTTTAATCATAAAAGCATCTTTATCTTTAGTTGAACTAAATGTTGGATAGAGGTGGTAGGTAGTCCACCATACGTAACAGCCAGAACAATAGTACAACGTACATTTTGTTAGAATGCCAGAAACAGAATTAAAAGCAGATTTGTTCAATTAACACATTGTTTTAGATCTTTTACTGCCTATCATGTTTATAATTTTTGTTTATTTTATAATTAGCCTCTTCCTTAACCTGATAATAATGTATTAAATGTATATAATTGTACTTTTTAGATTAAAATTATCTAAGAAGACGTACAGTATTGACATAGTTTGCTATTAGTTATACTGGATGTAAATTGTAATCTGTCTTGTTTTACTTATAAATGTGTATATTTACCTTTAAGGAACTGTATTTGGCTGATTTTATTTGAAATTAAATACCACTGTGTCTTTGTTAGTGAGATGTATGAGGCGATTTTATTTGCCCAAAACACAAAACTGATAAGACTGGCAACTGTCACGTAGCAGGTTGACAGGTATTTATCTTAACAGAAGGACTTCTTGATCTGTATATGGATTGAAAATTTGGGAGGGGGGGGGATATCAGTAGTTAATTCTGTGTTTGTGTGGTTTACTTAATTCTATGTTTTTGTGGTTTAGTTAATTCTATGTTTTTGTGGTTTTAGAATAACAGTGCTTGTCATTAAGACTGCATTTCTGCCAATTTTGTGTTGTGGCCATAAATATAACTAATTTTTTAATGAGTCATTAATGAATTATCTTATGCTTTTATGCTCAGCAGCTTAGGTGTATTGTTATACAGGTAGATAAATGAAAAATAGAGTGCTCACTGTAGTGGGAAACCGTGGTGTTGGTAACTTCAGCATGCAAAAATCAAAACATCGACTAACAGACAGCTAAGAACTCTAGGCACCTGTCAGGAGGAGAGCAGATTTTTGTTATCAAATACATGGACATTTCAGTGAAAGGAGGTCATTGGTGATACCAAAGTCATGGTGAGGTAGGGAAATTGGAGTGACACAAATTGTCCTTACAAGGTGGAATTAAAAAAAACAAATAAAGAGAAGCTCTGATCATTTCATCTGTTATGTCACCTGCATCATTGATTTTAAAGATCACAATGTCAGATTGTACATAATTTTCTTTATCTCTCTCATTCACATACACACGTCCTATTTACCTTTTCCCCATGCATATTGTGTGATGTTGCAGTGTTCCCAATCTCCCCCCCCCCCACCCTTTTTTTTTCACAAGTCCACAGATAAGAATATTGGCCTCTCTCTGATGTTTATAGCAAGTTTACTTTTTCTATTGACCTCTCTTTTCATATTTCCATTAACTCTTGAAGCCATCTTTGAAACTGTTAGCATTCTTCTGTAAAACCACATTAATGTTGCTTCCATTGTATTACTTGTGACTTTAGTAATTGTCCATGTTTCACATCTATACAGAAATTGTTCAATTATATCTGAATAAGCATTGTTATCACATCCATTAGCAAAGACTTGTTATACATCTTGTTGTTCATTTTCTGAAGTGCTGCTTTTATTATGTCTATTTTATTTAGTAGTAAATTACATCTCCCACTTGATGTTTTCATGTTCCCTGAAGTTAGTTTAATAGTGTTTCAAATTCTGATTTTGCACTAATTACCATTGATCTCAACTGAAATGCTTAACTCTTTCCGTACGGAAGCTTTTTACCAACGCAACGGAAGAGATTTCAGAGACAAAATTTTTCATCGTTTTAAGAATCAATCTACATATTTATATTTATCCTACCTAATTATCTTTAGCATCTAACATAGTATATGCATTTTTAGATAATTGAACAAGTTATTAGATTTCACCAATATCAGGATGATACAAAACATGTAAAATGAATATGGTTTGATGGTGTTCACACTAATAAAATTGAGCGTGGTGCATTATGCGATGAAACGTACGTTGCCGAAATCGGCATGGCACACAGTGCGGCGAAACGTACGGAAAGAGTTAAGGCTGGTGGACTAATTAAACTAACGGAAAATATATTTTCCCATATTGGCAAAGTTATTGAAATAATACCACTAGTTTTCATTCCAAAATGTACTGTGTTACCCTAGATAAGACAAGTTTACAAATCTCTTGTAATACATCCTAGAATCTTGTATAGCCTGTCCCAATGACATTGATCTCACAAAACATTTCAACCCTTTGTCATGAAGCTACATGCCAGTTAGGACTGGCATCAAGCCCACATGACATACATCTGAAGCATAAACAGTCCAGTAGCTGCTAAATGCCAGCCCTAACTATCTTTGATATTATGTGATTGTATCACTGGAACAATTTAGTCACATTTGTTCTATTAATAAAACTATCCAAATGGCAGATGTGTCTAGGTATTTTGTATTTTGTTATATATTTTGAATGTTGTGCTGAAATGATATTTTCATACAAAATGTACTGATGCTCACTGAAATATATGGGCACCAACACCATACAGCTTCGGCTTGCAGGCAACATTTTACTGTTTTTTTTGTTTACCCTTTTTTACATTTTCATGTTTTGAAGTGTAAGAAAGTAGAATATAGAGCCAGTGTTGATTTATAAATATCAATCAAGGAGAGTATAGACAAACAATTTTGGAAAAAAAAATCACTTGCAGTAAGATATGTGATCTTAGAAGTGTGATACACTCAACTAACAGTCTAGTAATAAAATATATGGGATCTTAGAAGATGTGATACACACAACTAACAGGCTCAGAATTTTATAATTGTGATACACAAACAACTAACAGGCTAGTTGTAGTAAAAGATATGGGAAGTGTGATATACACTCTACTATCTTTATCAGTCTCTCATTCTTATCCCACTCATTTTCTTCCTCAGGGATTGAAAGATTATAACAGCTTTCCTGTAAGCGACCACAGAACACAACCACGTAACTGTAGTCCGTTAATGTATGGATGTTTAAGAGGAGCAAACACCGGGTTATGTAGGCGGGAAATAAATCATTCAATGAAGGGGAGAAGCTGTTACAATCAGACAAGAGTAATTCATTAGTAGAAAATGAAAGTGTCAAGCTCAAATAATGTATACTCCCTGTGCCCATAAAGTCCCTCACCCTGAATTTAAAAAGACTATCAATGAACTTTCAAAACAGAGTGTAAAAAAAAAATATGTCGATTTTAACTCAAAACTCTGAGCTTAAAGACAGCTTTCAAGACGGTCTGACAACTCCTCTGACATTTGCTTTTGTAGGTTTTTTTTTCCCCTTGAAACTGCCAATACTTTAAAAATCGTGGATAAATAAATAGCTGATAGTGATCAGTCTTAATCTCTTGGTCTGCCTTCTCAACGTCTTCAGGTAGGTCTCTCCCAGTAATTTGTTTTTTAACTGTTATAGCGTCAGGCATTCTGTCAAAAGCAGCTGATCAACCGTTTCTTGTTTTTGAAGTCGATTAAATGGTCACTGTGGCCAGTAGAAGAAATTCCTTTGCACCCCTGTGCTAGAATCTCCAGTCATCTGGATATTGCTTTATCGTGAGGACATCGCACCCGCCGCCCAGAATCTTCAATAAACTGGAAAATGCTTAGCACTTACCACCTTAAGTCTCTGGTCATCCGCTGCAACCAAAATTCACCCCCACCCCCCACGAAAATGGTGCAACAGGACAGATATAAAGAGCTATTTACCCGGTGATGTCTTTGTCAAGACCTCTCGAATCTCAATCTTGTCAAAAAATATGATCACTTGTTACATTTCATGAAGCAGGGTTTACCCTGTTAGACGAATCAGAAGTCTTTTGTCCTGAGAGAACAATAGAAGCTGAAGAAAACATTGACGTAATTGCCCAATACGGGGGGGGGGGAGAGACTGGTTGGTCTCGAGACAGAGAGGTTTCGAGTTCAAATCTCGGCTGCACCTTCTTCTTTCCTTCCTCCATTGCCGTTGACGTCGAGGGGAGATACAATCTGCGATTCTTTGCGCTTCTGTTGGCCTCTTCTGGTGTTATCCCTCCTAGTGACTCTAGTATTCTCTTTATCCATCTCTTTCTCTGTCTTCCTCTTAATCTGGCGTTTTCAAAGCGTTTGTTTATGGCTCTTTGAGTCATTGTTAGTTCTTTTTGTCTTGTTATGTGGCCGAACCAATCTATCTGGTGGCCGAACCAATCTATCTGTTGTTTATTTATGTATTAGGTCTGTATGATCGCGATTGTTTCTCCATAATTTTGGGTCTGAGCACTGTTGTGTGTATGTTGCATTGTCCTCTGCCGCTGTGCTAGTTCTGGCTGCACCAGTTGGGATTTTTATTTGTGATTTCTCTCTGCGGCAATCACACATGGTCTCAGCAGCGTGATTCAGCTTGAAACGTCAATTACTCATCGATGGAGAAAAAAAAAATATGAGTACCTCCGAAGTCGGAGCTATCTGCCTGTGTGACAAGGGACCCCTGTGCACACGGCGGCCAGGGAAAAATGAATTAACACGCAAAATTCGGTTCCTAGACTCTAGTGGACTTCGCCAAAGATGAAAGCTGGTGAACGTAAAAAAAAATCACAATGTTCTTTGTTGTTGTTTGCGTTCACCAGCTTGTTATCCTTAATTAAGTCCCAAGGGACTACATTTTGTATGAATATCACCTTGTCCTATTTTTCATACCGGCAGCCGTGTGTTGAGGTGTCCCCGCCATACAGGCAGATATTCTCCGACATCAGATGTACTCTCATATTTTATCGTCGAGAGTTTTCACGTTTTTTGTGTATATTTTTTCCTATTAATTGTGCCCGGTCAGTGTCCATTTTTTTTTTACCTATTCTTTTCGATTTCCAATTGCCAAGGGTTCTTTAACGTGCGCAGAATGCACACGGGACCTCATGTTTTTTTTCGCCGTGTTTGCTACAATCTTACTACCCAGAGACTAGGAGAGGGTAAAGACACGGATTCAATTTCAATTTTTTTTAATCCCCACGCATTTAGTGGGAACCGAACCCGAGACCTTCTTGTCTAGTGGTCAACGTCTTACCTCTAGGCCACTCAGCCCCTATTCACAATTTTTAAATTGTGGTATTGGTGTATCGTGTATTAATATATTTTTAAAAGTAATTGGTAGTATTATTATAATAAATTTAATAATTTCTTTCCATCCAAATTCTTCCTATTCTGAAAATCCACATTTCAAAGGTTTCAATTTTCTATTCTGTTTTCTTGTCTAATGTCCATGTTTCTGCACCATTTTTCTATTTGGAATAAATAGTTATTGCATAAAATAGAAATAAACAACCCCAAATCGTCATATAACGTATGGGGAATATGGTGTTAGTGGTCATATTTGTATCAACCATTTGCACATCTTTGGGAGCCGCGATAGCTCAGTGGTTAGTGAACTGGACTACAAAGGACAAGATCTAGGGTTCGATCCCAACCGATGGATTCCGGGTTCACCCAGCCTTAAATGGGTACCGGATTTTTTTCTGGGAAAGTAAAGCGGCACGGGCGTAATACCGACTACATTACCCCCAGAAATCATGTGCCAAAGGTCTGTAAAATTTATGGTCACTAACACCATATTCCCTATACGCCACTGGGCGGGACGGGGTACTTTACTTTTTTTTTTTTTTTACTTATTTGCACATCCTTGCATTTCTTTTTTCCTCCTAAAAAAAAAAATGTTAAAATCCGGGACCCAATTAACGCTGAGTGAACTTAAAAACCAATTAGGATCGAACTCGACCACTTGTGGACATTGGCTATTTCACTGACCACTGCTCAGCCGTGGCTGTAGAGTGTCATTTGTTCATGGTATGTTAGAGTCACAAGGTCTTCGCTGGCGCTATTGAGTTCGTGTACCTGAGCTGAAATCGTTTTTGGTGCTTTGGCTAAGGCATGGGAACGGTGTAGCGTGCTGGACAGGGGTAAAGGTACAAGTACGAGACTTGAACCGGCGTCTTAGTACGCGAGTTTACACCCATATGTGCTCGGCCGCCTATCCAGAAATGTTCGGAGATTTCTGTATAGTGTCGCCTCAAGCATCGAAACTCAGATGCGAAGCAACATTCCTCACCTTCCCAGGGTAATACCCTGGTACCCATTTCTGTCAACGGCTGGGTCGACCGTGAGGTTTTTTTTTTCCAACCACGAGTAAAACTCACACTGCTCCCAGCGGGAATCGAACACGGGTTGTCCGAACGTCGGTAGTCCAATCGGGTGGTTTTCCCAACTCGGCTACCGAGGCCCCCAAAAAATTCGGTACCCATTAAAGGCTGGGTGAACCCGGAAGCCGTCGATTGGGATCGAACCTTACCTCTTGTCCTTTGTAGTCCAGTTCACTAACCACTGAACAATCGCGGCAGGGGATCAGAACGCTATGGAGTTGTCCGATATGTAGTAAGTATGATCTGTCGACTAAACTAAACTTGAATCGCACGGGCTTCCAAACACCATAGTTATGTCACTACTCTAGTATCTCCATAAAAAAAATCGATATGTTGATTGATATCCGAACTTCTTTGCTGAGCTTGTTATTGTGATAGGTGTCCTACTGTGACTCTCGTTCGGTCCAAACAAAAAAATAATAAGGGATTTATCTCGAAATCCAATTTCGATAATCTTGTTCTAAAGGCCTAACTCATTTTTTCTTGTACGATTGACGAGTATTTCAGTAGTTACAGTGTGTTTAGAGCTCTCCTGCTTTGCTTGTTTATAGAACACCGGTAGCTGTCAGCATTTTACGAACTTGACGTAATACTTCACCAACTGCTTCTCAAACTCTTGACTCGATGAAAACAAAGCCTCAAGCGTTTTCTTTTTACACATCTTCTGATTCAATGGACCGTATTGTATGCATGAACGTTTTGTGAATATGTGGGATGTGGTCATAGGGTAAATGGGGATAATTACGTAAGACGTGTTTATACGTGTGCAACTGTAGATGTCTAAAACAGAATATATTAGTAGAATTATAGAACAACTTAGCTAGGAATTAGAGGGGGGGGGGGGGGCTTTATAGTGTAATGAACTGGACTACAAAGGACAAGAACTAGGGTTCGATCCCAACCGACGGATTCTGGGTACACCCAGCCTTAAATGGGCATCGGATTTTTTTCTGGGAAAGTAAAACGGCGCGGGCATAATACCGACCAAATTACCCCGAAAATCATGTGCTGAAGGTATGTAAAATGTATGGTCACTAACACCATATTCACTATACGCCACTTGGCGGGACGGGGGGTACTTTACTTTTATAGTGTAATTATCGACCTACATATGATATGTCTCTAAACAATTTCTTTGTGACGTTCGCTAGATGACTACTAAAGTATTGGATGGACGTCTTCATAAACCGCTCTTGTAAGGGCGTTATGTGGCCTTAGATGTGTTCTGTTGTGGTTCTACGGTTAAACTGTGATATTTTCGCATTTCGAACCAACACATCAGACTTCAGCCCGGCTTTTTTTTAATATCGGGTTGTCTTCCCACTTCGATCCTTACTCGCTTGGCAAGACTCAACAGTTTGTTTACATGAGCACGGAAACAGGCAACTAAGTGCTCATCTCTCTCTGTCCACCTCTCCCTAACTTTATCATCCGACATGTAGCTATAGATATGTGTGCCTCACCGTTTGTTGTGGTTGTCCCCGTCTTCTGAAGAAGGCCACAGGCCGAAACGTCAGTATTTTGTTGTGTTCCTTTTTTGTAAAGCTGTCATCATACCATATTCTGTCAAAACTTTATTCCATCAGTTTGCTGATTTCACCATCATCATCATTATGTGCCACATTGGTTGGTGTTGACGATCATGTCCTTCCACAATGTCTACAGTGCATCGTACCAATTCTGTTGTTGACTGTTTTCCAGCTGGAGCTCGCCCTCACCACAGCTCGTGAGATCGAAACTAGCAGTTCACGTGACTGCGATAATCACCACCACCTGGTTAGCCAGTCTGATGTGATGCAGACAATATCAAAAGAGAGAGAGAGAGAGAACTTTAAAGACTAATATGTTAAGAAAAAGGTTAAGAGACAGATACTTGTAGATAGAATAATAATAGGAAGGTAGTAAAAAAAAAAGTAAAGAGCCCCGATCACGCCAAATGGCGTATAGGGAATATGGTGTTAGTGACCATATATTTTACAGACCTTCAGCACATGATTTTTTGGAGTAATGTGGTCAGTATTACGTCCGTGCCGCTTTACTTTCCCAGAAAAAAATCCGGTAGCAATTTACGGCTGAGTGAACCCGGAAGCCGTCGGTTGGGATCGAACCCTACCTCTTGTCCTTTGTAGTCCAGTTCACTAACCACTGAGCTATCGCGGCTCCCTAATAGGAAGGTAATTGTAGAGAAAACGACAAAAATGTAGACACTTTTAGAGAAAACGGTAAAGAACAAATACTTATAGAGAAAACGAGAAAGGGACTGATACTTGCAGAGAAAACAGCAAAGAACAAATACATGTAGAGAAAACGTCAAAAGATACAAGAAAACGAGATAGTCCTACTTGTAGAGAAAACGTCAAAGAACAAATACATGTAGAGAAAACGTCAAAAGATACAAGAAAACGAGATAGTCCTACTTGTAGAGAAAACGTCAAAGAACAAATACATGTAGAGAAAACGTCAAAAGATACAAGAAAACGAGATAGTCCTACTTGTAAAGAAAACGAGATAGTCCTACTTGTAAAGAAAACGTCAAAGAACAAATACTTGTAGAGAAAACGACAAAGAGATATAAACATGTAGGAAAAAACACAAATATACAGCTGCTTGTAGAGAAAACGACAAAGAGACAGATACTTGTAGAGAAACCCGTAAAAGAGACAGGGACGTAGTGGAAGCAGCAGAGAAGGATAAGTTGATAACACAGCGGAGTGATATAGATAGACACGTAGAGAAAACGGCGGAAAGTTACGAAAACCCCGGTTGTTATAAAATTGTATTAAAATTACCTCGAAGCTTTCCTCAATTGCGTGGAAACGCTACAAATAATGTTGTTGTTATTGAGAGAACATTCAGCAAATTAACAACTATTTTAACGTTGTCCATTTCTTACAAAAGCAGTGATATATTTCCAGGCGTTTGCGTTATTTTTACCGATATAGGAAACAAATTACAATGAATGTTTACAATTAAATATTCCTCAGCTCAAGTAACGTAAACTCTCTCTTTCTCTCTCTCTCTCTCTCTCTCTCTCTCTATATATATATATATATATATATATATATATATATATATATATATATATATATATAGCCCCCACTAGACCATCTGGCAAGATGAAAATGGCCATATATACTTATCGTACATGACTCACTTCCATATAGTTATACAGGTTTGATGTAGCACTTTAGTTAACGTTTTCTAACATTAATTGACAATTATTTGTTACATAAGTTGGCTGGGACACGTCCAGCAAATGGAAGAAAACCGCATTCCCAAGGAAATACTACATGGTGATCTATTACACGGAAAAGACAAATCGGCAGACCTAAACTACTATATAGAGATATATGTAAATAGTCTCTGAATGACTTCTCCATCTGTGAAAATGACTGGGAATATCTGGCAATTGATCACACATCACGGAGAGCATGTATAAGGAATGGTATAGCATCATTTGAGACTGTGCTAAGGGAACACTTGGAAGAGAAAAGACTCATGAAAAAGGATGGGAAAACCCTGCGGATCAGTGGGATTGACTTGTTCATTCTGTGGTCGTGTGTGTTTGTCAAACATTGGTAGAATTAGTCACGAGAGAAGTTGTTCACCAATAACAAAACCTCAAAAACAACAAAATACACTACAGCCTCCACTAGACTGTCTGCACAAGACGACAAGGGCTATATATATATATAGCAGTGTGTGTGTGTGTGTATATATATATATATATATATATATATATATACACACACACACACTTTCAACAACAGATCGTGGTTGCACTTTGTGTTATGTTTGCTGTTGCTTGTCGTTTCCGGTGATCATGCGCTAACTTAGTCAGCAATTGCGTCACTTACCTGCGTAGTCTGTCTGTTACAGACGACTGAATTGTGTGACCCTGGCCTTGTCGGCCATCAATCACGTCACGGTAGACGTGCCAGTTTGGAGTTGTTGCCAGCCAAACTAGCGTTTCTTCTATTTTTTTTTTCCATCTACTCGTCATTCTTGTCCCTTCCTTTTCTTCGTTCGCATTAAAAATGCGCTTTGTACAGTCTGCTTATGGTTATAGTTTGGGAAGTCGCCGGTATCACTGCAAACGAATTAAATTGCATAATTGCTCAACCTCCCGTGTCAGTGGAATCATCCGAATTAATATCTCATCTCCCTAAGGAAGAAAAGGGAGCCGCGATAGCTCAGTGGTTAGTGAAATGGACTACAAAGGACAAGAGGTAGGGTTCGATCCCAACCGACGGCAACCCAGCCTTTAATGGGTACCGGATTTTTTTCTGGGAAAGTAAAGCGGCACGGGCGTAATACCGATCACATTACCTCAAAAATCATGTACCGAAGGTCTGTAAAATGTATGGTCACTAACACCATATTCCCTATACGCCACTTGGCGTGACGGGGGTACTTTAGTTTACTTTACTAACGAAGAAATGTATCTGCAGTCCCCATCATATCAGTCTTAGCATACGTCAAAAGACATAAGGCGAAACTGCACAGAAAGTAAATACAGCTATCTGTTCCCCGTTATGCGATATTATCATTCATCATAAGCTGTCTGTTTGATAGCTATAACATCTCAACTTCTAGACCCAGTACATTCCATTTTTTATTCAGTAATAGGAAACATTTGGAACCGCGATAGCTCAGTGGTTATTGAACTGGACTACAAAGGACAAGAGGTAGTGTTCGATCCCAACCGACGATTTCCGAGTTCACCCAGATTTAATGGGTATAGAATTTTTTTTCTGGGAAAGTAAAGCGGCACGGGCGTAATACCGACCACATTACCCCAAAAATCATGTGGCGAAGGTGCGTAAAATATATGGTCACTAACACCATATTTCCCTATACGCCACTTGGCGTGACGGGGGTACTTTACTTTTTAAAAAATATGAATCATTATATAGAGCTTCGCAGCAGGATGAGGTACTCTGATCATCAGAAGTCGATCCCGTCTAGCAAGTGTCTTGGGCCTTTAGCTTTTTGACACCCTAGGGGAGATGGACTCGCCAGTGTTATGACTGCCAGGGGTTGAACTCCTGCTGCATTGAACTTGAAGGCGCATTGTGCAATTGACATCTTCTTTCCTTCCTCATTTGCTTTTAGAAATTAGAGGAGACATAATTTGCTGTCCTTTGCTCTTCTGTTTGCCTATGCTGAAGTTTCTAATATTCCATCAATCCATCTTTTTCGTGGCCGGCCTTTGGGTCTGGTGTTCTCACAATGATCATTAAAGGTTCGTTGTTTTGGATTATTTTAATATTAGTCTTATCACGCCACCAAACCATTGTATCTGTTGTTTATGTATGTATTCTACGGCTGGAATTATTCCTAGCTTTTTTTTTCTCAGTTCTACATTTCTGATCTTATCTCTCAGGCTGTAATAATTGTGGAAACTGTAAATATACTATTTAAACTTAACTCAGTGGTTAGTGAACTGGACTACAAAGGACAAGAGGTACGGTTCGATCCCAACCGACGGCTTCCGGTTCACCTAGCCTTTAATGGGTACCGGATTTTTTTCTGGGAAAGTAAAGCGGCACGGGCGTAATACCGAACACATTACCCCAAATATCATGTGGCGAAGGTCTGTAAAATATATGGTCACTAACACCATATTTCCCTATACGCCACTTGGCGTGACGGGGGTACGTGACTTTTTTTTTTTTTAACTATTTAAACTTATTGTTCGCAACTCTTCTGAGCTAGCAGTTTATATTTAACATAATCGCAACATTCGTTTGTGGTTTACCGTCGCTTATAACAAGACAATATAACTCATTACTTATTCTTACCTTGTGATTTATTAACGGAATAGGTAGGACAAAGGGGAAGTTTTCCTTAAATAAACTTAAGCTGTGTGATTGTTTGAAAATAGTTAACATATAGATCCATGGCCACCTCACAGTCATCCCTCACATAACCTCGAATTATAAAGACGGTTGGTGTGTGATGTGGGGAAAAAAGCGGGTGAGAGGGGTGAGGATATATTACAGAGGCTCCATATTAAGTTGCTAAAGTGTCCCTCCCCTCCCCTACTTTGCCCTTTCTCCGCGGATTTTAAAAAGGGTATAATAATTGTATTTGGTTCATTTCATGTAGTGACCACTCTCAACTGCCTTTTAAAAGTGTTGATTTTTTTTATTAAATTTGGTCCAAAAACTAATGTCTCTTCTTTTTTCTTGTCCTTAAGTTGAACAATTAATAAAACAGGCACGATCTGCTCATATGAGCAAGCGTTCTGCTTTGCTGAGAGATATAAAAGTAGTAAAGTAAAGTACCCACGTCACGCCAAGTGGTGTTTAGGGAATATGGTGTTGGTGACCATAATTTTTACAGACCTTCAGCACATGATTTTTGGGGTAATGTGGTCAGTATTACGCCCGTGCAGCTTTACTTTCCCAGAAAAATCCGGTACACATTTAAGGCTGGGTGAACCCGAAGTCGTCGGTTGGGATCGAACCCTACCTCTTGTCCTTTGTAGTCCAGTTCACTAACGACTGACACTGAGCTATCGCGACTTTGTTAAGGGACATAAAAAAAAAAAAGTAAAGTACCCCCGTCACGCCAAGTGGCGTATAGGGAATATGGTGTTGGTGACCATACATTTTACAGACCTTCAGCACATGATTTTTTGGGGCAATGTGGTGGGTATTACGCCCGTGCCGCTTCACTTTCTCACAAAAAAAATCCGGTACCCATTTAAGGCTGGGTGAACCCGGAAGCCGTCGGTTGGGATCGAACCCTACCCCTTGTCCTTTGTAGTCCAGTTCACTAACCACTGAGCTACCGCGGCTCCCGTTAAGGGACATGGCAAGTATTAAATAATGTATAAGATATACTGATAGTTATCAAGATAATCATTATTATATCTATTTGGTCCAAATCACCGTGTCTCTAAATACACAGTGACATTTGATATTTATTTATTGATTGCTTCACTTGTTTCCTAGTTCAATTTCAGTTTATTCACTGCATTACACTTTCGCGGAGCATTTTATATAATATTTTCACACTATACGCATGCGCGCGCATACACACGCGCATACAAACACACAATTTACTGAAATTAGGTTTTATGTGCTCACTGTCTAGTTACGCGCCACCGGACATCGTTATCTATCTGTCGACCTTTCAAGCCGTAGCCGGCCTACAGGGCGTAGACCAAGATACTCCTCTTATCTAAATTTTAGTTCTAGCAGATTTCAATTCCTTTAAAGATATTTTATCAAATCTCGCCATTTGTCTCTGTTCTGTGCAAGCAGCTCTATCTCATTGAGGGAGTCCTGCTGCTCTTGCCAGACATCGTTACACGGCTATAACAGCATGTCTTCATCTAAAAGTGACATTTTAGTTCTAATCTGGCAAATTTCACAAAATTTGTAGATGACGATCTCCTGCGCCTAGCACATTCCCCTTATTACGAGAATTGTTATTTTATTACAGTGGTTTCAATTTATGACACCATATTTACATATATAAAATGCTCGTAACAAAGAGATCAAAGATTGATAATTCTGAGAGTTTCACTGTCTATTTCTAACCGTAATAGTTTTTTTTTTTTTTAATACAGCTTGTTATAATTACTTTGAGTGTAATAAATGTGTCATCATCATCAAGTACCGGGCCTGCTCGATCTCGACAGTTATTTATCATTTCTGTTGTTGACCTTCTGCGAAGCCATTCTCTTAAGCTGTCTGGTATCTTTTCTCTTTGCTTCCCTCTATCTCTTCGCCCCTCAATTTTCCCAGTTGTTTACAATATATTCCAGTTGTTCTCTTCTCATTACATGGCCACAAAATGATGATTGTTTCTTCCTAATATTGGAAATTAGCTCTTTTTTTTGCTTTGACCTCTTTCAGAACACTTTCATTGCCCTTGATAATACATTAATAATGGTGTAGCAGATGTATTTTACCTTCATGGAAAGGAACAAATGTGCAAATCAGCTAAAGTATCAGTGACGAACAGGTGTGGTCGGCGGGTAGTCTTCTGCGCCAATCTGTCAAGTGACGACTTTTTGTGTGTACCAGGATGCTCGGTAGAGTTGTTTATTTATTTGCTATTTACCTGCAAGTAAGACTAAGAATAGCAAAATGTTACATCTTCTCAATATTCCAGTATAGTGCAGAAACATGGACATTAGACCAGAAAACAGAACAGAAAATTGAAGCCTTTGAAATGTGGATTTAAAGAAGAATAGGTAGAATTGGATGGAAAGAAAAGAAAACAAACGATGAAGTTTTAAAACAACTGAAAATAAAAAGAGAACTACTAAATGCAATTAAGACAAGACAAATGAAATTTTTGGGGCATGTTAAAAGACACAACAGCCTAATAAAAGTAATATTGGAAGGGAAAATACAAGGTAAAAGAGGCAGAGACAGACCAAGACTAACATGGACGAGTAACATCAAAAGATGGACAAGTCAGCCTATGACAATCTGCACCATCAAAGCAAGAGACAGACTGGACTGGCGCTCTATGGTAGCCAACCTTCGATGCGGAGACGGCACTCAATGATGATGATGATGATTTACCTGTAACGATAAGATTATTAACCACTACCTGCGTCGCAGTAGCGAAGTGGTTAGTGTACTTATCTGGTTCAGTTTCTTCAATGTGACACATTTTTTTTTTAGCGGACTCTGCTTTGGAATTCATCGTGTCTTTTATCATGGGTTTCAGAAAACTCTTTGTAAAATTGGGCAGCCTGGCGTAATACTGGTTTAATCATTCACTAATGTACTGATGCATTGACAAATATAGGCACTATGAACACATTCTATATTAGCCATTCGACGTAAAGGTTACCTTCTTCAGATCATATACTATATGACGTAGTTTCCCTTCCCGAGCTTCTGTCCTCCCCCAATAAATAATAATTCCAGAACCAACAACTCAGACTTTTGCTAATGTCCATTATTTTCTTACCGAGAACCAACTAACTCAGACTTTTGCTAGTGTCCATTATTTTCTTACCGAGAACCAACCAACTCAGACTTTTGCTAGTGTCCATTATTTTCTTACCGAGAACCAACTAACTCAGACTTTTGCTAATGTCCATTATTTTCTTACCGAGAACCAACTAACTCAGACTTTTGCTAATGTCCATTATTTTCTTACCGAGAACCAACTAACTCAGACTTTTGCTAATGTCCATCAATTTCTTACTGAGAACCAACAACTCAGACTTTTGCTAGTGTCCATTATTCTCTTACCGAGAACCAACCAACTCAGACTATTGCTACTGTGTCCATTATTCTCTTACCGAGAACCAACCAACTCAGACTATTGCTACTGTGTCCATTATTCTCTTACCGAGAACCAACCAACTCAGACTATTGCTACTGTGTCCATTATTCTCTTACCGAGAACCAACCAACTCAGACTATTGCTACTGTGTCCATTATTCTCTTACCGAGAACTATCAACTCAGACTTTTGCTACTGTGTCCATTATTCTCTTACCGAGAACTATCAACTCAGACTTTTGCTACTGTGTCCATTATTCTCTTACCGAGAACTATCAACTCAGACTTTTGCTACTGTGTCCATTACTTTCTTACCGAGAACTATCAACTCAGACTATTGCTACCGTGTCCATTATTTTCTTACCGAGAACTATCAACTCAGACTATTGCTACTGTGTCCATTATTCTCTTACCGAGAACTATCAACTCAGACTATTGCTACTGTGTCCATTATTCTCTTACCGAGAACCATCAACTCAGACTATTGCTACTGTGTCCATTATTCTCTTACCGAGAACTATCAACTCAGACTATTGCTACTGTGTCCATTATTCTCTTACCGAGAACCATCAACTCAGACTATTGCTACCGTGTCCATTATTCTCTTACCGAGAACTATCAACTCAGACTATTGCTACTGTGTCCATTATTCTCTTACCGAGAACTATCAACTCAGACTTTTGCTACTGTGTCCATTATTCTCTTACCGAGAACTATCAACTCAGAATATTGCTACTGTGTCCATTATTCTCTTACCGAGAACCATCAACTCAGAATATTGCTACCGTGTCCATTATTCTCTTACCGAGAACTATCAACTCAGACTATTGCTACTGTGTCCATTATTCTCTTACCGAGAACTATCAACTCAGACTATTGCTACTGTGTCCATTATTCTCTTACCGAGAACTATCAACTCAGACTATTGCTACTGTGTCCATTATTCTCTTACCGAGAACCATCAACTTAAAGTCCATTTGCTACAACGTCCATTATTTTCTTACCGAGAACCATCAACTCAAAGTCCATTTGCTACAACGTCCATTGTTTTCAGACAACTAAAATCATTGTCGTCTCATTGCGATGTGTCGTCTGCTTGGCGAAAGTTATTTACTCCCTCAATCACAGCAGTTGTCCTGGTTTATTTGTTTGTCTTCATGCTGTTTTCACCTTAAAGGTAGATTAGATCAGTGATATGATCACACTGTGACCCATTTCCTGTTTTGCTGTTTGGAAGACGGCCTGTTTATTTAGCTTGTTTCTTACCTCCTTGTTTGTATTACGCGTTCAAGATTGCTCTAGAACTACTACACATCACTTCTGACTCGTTGGGGGCCTTGGTAGCCGAGTTGGGAAAACCACCCGACTGGAGTACCGACGTTCGGAAAACCCGTGTTCAATTCCCGCTGGGAGCAGTGTGAATTGTACTCGTGGTTGGGAAAAAAAAAAAATTACCCCCACGGTCGACCCAGCCGTTGTCAGAAATGGGTACCAGGGGATTACACTGGGAAGGTGAGGAGTGTCGCCTCGCATCGTGAGTTTCGATGCTTGGAGCGACACTATCCAGAAGTCTCCGAACATTTCTGGATAGGCGGCCGAGTACTTATGGATGAAAACTCACGTGCTAAGGCGCCGGTTCAAGTCTCGTACTTTACCTTTACCTTCACTTCTGACTCCATTAATGGTGCACTGCTACAATGTATATATGAGTATTTTATTATAAAATTTAGTTTCCGATTGTCAGAAGAAATAAAAAAAAACACTTTCCAATAATAAAAAGAACAGGTTTAACAAATGTTGAGTTGTTTTTTTCACCTTTCTATTGGGGTGAAATAGCAACACTGACCTGTACACCACATAGCGACAGCACTTGGAAATTAGGTCTTTATTTTGTTTTATCTCCACCATGCTTACTCAAATACGTAAGAAGAATACTCTGTGTACAACGGAATAGATTCAAGACTAATATTGAGACAGAGAAATCTTCATACAACCAAAGATCTCATCTATAATTAGGAAGAGAAGATGGACATATTTCGAACCCTTGCTGAGCAGAGAGAACAAAAAAAAACTTCAAAACAAGCTCTTCTATGGGAAACACCATTATACAGGAAGAGAGGAAGACCTAGAGAGACACTAAAAAGAACACTTATAAGAGAATATGTAAAGTTGGCATTAGATAAGATCGAACAACACACGCAGAAGGTTGGCGAAAAACACTACGACCACTATACGACGTCTAGCGGAGCTGGAAAAACAAAAACAGAATCAAGACCATAATCACCTTCTACCACATATAGATCCACAGACAATGGAATAAACGCGACAAGAAGGTATTTTTTCTTCTTCTCCACCCCCACCCCCTCAGAGATGCAATTTAACGATGTGCACGGCCATATGAAAACAGTGACGTAACGTGGGACGGCTAAGTGCATACACAAAGTATTCCCGAGCTGTGATCGCAGCCCTATACTATAGTCATGAGAACACCTGCGTGAAAGACATCACCAATAATGGCTAATTTTTTAGTTAGCCGAATTGGCAGTGTTCCCTAGCGTTTGGCTTTTCGTGGCAAGGCGCTGTGCCACTGAATACGGGTTCGATCCTGCTTCGGACTATTTATTGTCCTTTTTTTTCTTCAGTTGTAGATTATTTGTCATTTTTTCCGAGTGCTGTAAACATACCTCTTCCTCTGAATTAATTCGAAGGCTAAGTGCTCAGGGCGCAACATTCAAAGGGGCGCACAGTTACAAAATAATAAAGTGTTTTTATAAGCAGATTAGGGGCGCGATTCTTGATTTGTCTTGGGCGCTTGCCACCCACATAGATTTCTTCCTCCGGAAGCTGGCAATCCATACTATGCGAGTCGGCAATGTTGCTGAAATGCAGGTCTTTCGTTGGAAGGCGCAATGTCAACGAGTCCAAGTTTGGTCCTAGGTTGGGCTGCCCATTCTGTTTTCTATTGTTTAAAAAAAAATCTGTGCATAATTTTCACATTACTTGGTCTGCCGAAAGACTTGTAGGACACGGGAATAAAAGCCGCTTGCCCAGTGCAGTTGCCGAGAGGTGATCGGTTCTTAGTGTTTATTTCGCTTGCGATAGAAAAGAAACTTTTCATCCTACCGGGATTCGAACCCACATTCTCCTGGCGTGGAGCCCAACAAGTTGTCGATCCGGCCACCCGCTCTACCGCGGTCTCTCTCTCTATATAGTTGTTTGGTTACCGATTTTTCCTTGTGATTCCCGAGTTGTCTTCGCAACCCTATGTTAGAGTCAGGAGTACACATGCGTGAACTACAATTATAGCAACTTTTTTAGGTGTTTAGTTAACCGTGTGCTCTAGCGTTTGTTTCTCGGACAATGATCTTTGTTGAGGAGTGCGGGTTCGCTGCTGTCTATTGTTCCTTGTTTTTTTCCTGTTGTTGATTGTTTGTGGATTTTTTTTGCGAGTTTTGTAAACATACCTCTTCCCCTGAAATGATTCGCTGATCTTTCGCCTCAGAAATTTCCCTCTATAACAGTAGCCTCCGTCAGCTATAGTTGACTATAGTAGCCTCCGTCAGCTATAGTTGACTATAGTAGCCTCCGTCAGCTATAGTTGACTATAGTAGCCTCAGTCAGCTATAGTTGACTATAGTAGCCTCAGTCAGCTATAGTTGACTATAGTAGCCTCAGTCAGCTATAGTAGCCTCAGTCAGCTATAGTTGACTATAGTAGCCTCCGTCAGCTATAGTTGACTATAGTAGCCTCCGTCAGCTATAGTTGACTATAGTCGCCTCAGTCAGCTATAGTTGACTATAGTAGCCTCAGTCAGCTATAGTTGACTATAGTAGCCTCAGTCAGCTATAGTTGACTATAGTAGCCTCAGTCAGCTATAGTTGACTATAGTAGCCTCCGTCAGCTATAGTTGACTATAGTAGCCTCCGTCAGCTATATTTGACTATAGTAGCCTACGTCAGCTATAGTTGACTATAGTAGCCTCCGTCAGCTATAGTTGACTATAGTAGCCTCCGTCAGCTTGGTCGACCAGTTCTGGCCAGGGGGCTGTAGGTTGCCCCCTCAAATAAAGAGTCACTAGGGCTCCCATGCATCTCGTTAACTATTTTTATTTTTTCTTAAACGAATCAGATACGCATTTTTCTCTTGCATACTGTTCAGTCAAAAATGTTAACAAAACATATTATTGGGATTTCTATTAAAATGTGTGACATCATTGACATGACTTTAGTGCTGAATCGGTCTATGATCCTCCCAGGTTAATTAATTTGTAACATTTTTCTTGCTGTTGTGATGGAATGCGCTGGTTGTTATTGTTTCATCGGTCATTTCTCACCAGATCAGTGGTTCCCAACCTACATTACACGAACCCCAAATTAGAAAAAATTAGCTGAATTAAAAACAGAATTAGAAAATAGGAATCCGGACGCTTGGGGGTAAGTGCGGAAAGTGGAAAAGAATAATGGAGGGAAAGTGACACAGAAGTCAGCAGCAGTGAACAATGAATAAATAATGTAAAATATATAAATTATAAATACATGTATTCGTGTAATGTAGACTTGTATTTAGTTCATGAAGTGATTGCTTTGAATTCATTGTAATCTTTGAAATTTGAGTGTAGTGTAATTGAAAATGAATATTCTGGTTTTTTTTAAATTTTATCTCTCTCTCTCTCTCTCTTTTCCTCTTCTTCTTCTTCTTCTTCCTCTTCTTCTTCCTCCTCTTCTTCTTCTTCTTCTTCTTCTTCTTCTTCTTCTTCTTCTTCTTCTTCTTCTTCCTCTTCTTCTTCTTCTTCTTCTTCTTCTTCTTCTTCTTCTTCTTCTTCTGCTTCTTCCTCTTCTTCTTCTTCTTCTGCTTCTTCCTCTTCTTCTTCTTCTTCTGCTTCTTCTTCTTCTTCTTCTTCTGCTTCTTCCTCTTCTTCTTCTTCTTCTGCTTCTTCCTCTTCTTCTTCTTCTGCTTCTTCCTCCTCTTCTTCTTCCTCTTCTTCTTCTTCTTCTTCCTCCTCTTCTTCTTCTGCTTCTTCCTCCTCTTCTTCTTCCTCTTCTTCTTCTTCTTCTTCCTCCTCCTCTTCTTCCTCTTCTTCTTCTTCTTCCTCCTCCTCTTCTTCCTCTTCTTCTTCTTCTTCTTCTTCTTCTTCTTCTTCCTCTTCTTCTTCTTCTTCTTCCTCCTCCTCTTCTTCTTCTGCTTCTTCCTCCTCTTCTTCTTCTGCTTCTTCCTCCTCTTCTTCTTCCTCTTCTTCTCCTGCTTCTTCTTTTTTCTTCCTCTTCTTCTTCTGCCTCTTCTTCATCATCATCATCTTCTTCTTCTTCTTCAGCGTTCAGGTCTTTTGAAAAGTTTTGCCCTG